>CAOLHI010005779.1:0-53873 GCA_948474755.1 Ctenosaura bakeri | reverse complement strand
CAAATCAGTGGACTCAAACACAAGAAAGGAGATTCCTTCCTGAACATTAGGAAGAACTTCTTGACTGCAAGGCCTGTTTGACAGCGGAATGGGCTGCCTCAGGGGAAGGTGGTGGCCCCTCCATCGTCGGAAGTCTTTAAGAAGGGGCAGAGAGTGCTGTGGCTGCGTGTTCCTGCATGGCAGAATGGGGCTGGACTGGTGGCCCTTGGCTGCCCTCTACTTCCGCAGCTCTGTGATGAGGAAGAGCCACCTCAAGGGCCATGGAGCTTCCCCTTCACTGGGGGTTTCCTAGAGGGTGGGATGGCCCACATGCCTGGGGCACGTTAGCTGTGGGACTTCCTGAACCAAGAGGGGCTTGGGCTAGAAGATTTTTGGGGTCATCTCCAACTCTGTGATTTTATGATTAAGAAGAACTTCCTGAGGTTATTGCTGTTCAACAGTGGAATGGGCTGCTGGACTCCCTTTTTTTGGAAGTGGTTAACCAGAGGTTGGATCACGGCCATCTCTGGGAGACCTCTGCAGCTGTGGGTTCATGCCTGGCACAGGTCTGGGTGAGATGCCCCTATGGCCCCTTCCAGCTCCCTGGTTTTATAAATCTATGATTCAGGCCTTTCTGCCAAGCATTTCCAGATGGAGGGGACATCCTCACCACCTATTTAGCACCGCAGACAAGCAAGCAAGCACCTGAATATGGTGCAGTTAAGAGCACCAGTGCCCCTTCTACTTGAACTTCCACCATGGGAACGAGATGGGAGATAAACATAAATGTACGCTAGACTAACACCCCTAGCTGGATTGGACCACATATCATATCATTCCCAGGCTAGGGATGATGAGCTTTGTGGTCAGACATCTCACGAGGAAGCCACATTGGAGAAGCCACCTGAAAGAAGATGAGGAGCTCAGCCAGAATCTGGCTGTGGGCCCACTGGAACCAGCAGCAGGTTCCTTCCAACACGGCGTGCCCAAATGCCCCGGGCACCCCCAAATGCAGCAGGAAGGGAGGAGGTCTCCTCCATGACTCCTCCTTAGCATCTGATCTCCAGACAGGTATACTGCCTTGGGACATGGAAGCTTCCTTCATATCATACCGAGAAGCAGGCAACCACTGCCAGAATTATCTCTGGGGCGGCGGTATCTGGTCTTGCGCTTCCCCTTTAATGTGTCTAGTGAAGCCCTCCTACACATTTGGCTCCCAAGTCCTATCCAGAAGGCCCCACCTCACCCAGCCACATGCAACCAGGACGGTGGGCAGGCTGTCCCTCAGCAATGCCTGTCCTCTGTTTCTGATTCTCTCACAGAGGAAACTGCCAATAAGCTGACAAGGTTCCCCAGAAGAAAGCCTGACAGCCACAGTGCCCGATCTGCTTGCCTCTGCAGCACAAAGGCCTTCTGAACTTACCTCCTTATCCACATTGGGATAGACACAAGCATCGATCCTGAGAAGGAGCTTCTCCAAAAGGGAGTTCAGCGTCTCGGTCTGCAAATTAGATTTGGCCACCTAGAAAGAAAAAGTGTATCTTAAAGCCAAAAGCCCACAGAAATGCACACTGAGAAAGGTTCAACCAGGCTGAAACCAATATGGAAAGGGGCTGAGACTTCTGAAGGGGAAACCGCATTTCCCAAAACATGCGTCTGCCAGTTGATGTGAATGGCAAGATGCACGGGAGAGAAGCAGTGGGTGATAGGAGGTTCCTCCCGTTTGGCCTAGTTTCCCCTTCAGGGGAAAATCTTCCAGTCTTGGAACCCAAATGGAGGTGGTGGGGAGCAGAAACAACAAAAAGAGAGAGAGAGAAACACTCTGCAGGAAAGGATGAGGTATGTATGGAGAACCAGCAGGCAAGGAAAGTCTAAGCCTTGCCTCCTGTCCATCACACACACACAGCATTCACAGACAAACAGAGTTGGAAATTTGTGCTGTGATGCATAGTTTTAATTTATCTGCCATTTCCACGTAGTTGTTGTAGTTTCAACTTCTGTTTCACTTGCAAAACTCACAAATCTAATTAGTATGTCTTGGGGCAGCTGCTCTTTTGCCTAACAAGAATTTTGCACTTGGCAGGCATGTTTCACATCCTGCTCACTGAAACTTAATTCAGGGGAAATTTCTGAGAACCAAAGTATTAAGAATTTTAAAAGATTACTTTGCTCTGCCAATTCTGGTACTTTACAGATGTGCGCATTAAAATGGTGATCCTGATTGTCCATCTGAGCGAGTGATTTTATAAAAATTGTCAGCTGTTGGCTATTCCATACTCAAGTGCTCCACTAGCTATGGATTCAAGAGATATGATTTTTTCAGTCACGTTAGAGCAGAGCATAGTTTTTGAAGGAGCTCCTTTGTATTTTCCTGGGATGCCCCATTCTGAGCTGGGATTGTGTTCTCCCCTTGAGCTCGTTTACCTTATCTCGGTCCCCCTGAAATCAGCTTTAAAGCCAGAGTGAGTGTATGACTATGTTCAGCTTCCCCTTTCTTCTGAAAAAAAAAAAAAAAAAATTCCTAAGGCACTCCCAGCCAAGGATCTCACTATTTTCACCCCATTGACCTGTTCATCTCTGTTGGCTAGGATCAGATCCAAAGTAAGGGGTGCCCTTGTTGTCTCCGCCAGCTTTTGTATAACGAAAGCTAAAAACTCATTAGCCAGGATCCGAGAGAAGAAATCCAACTCCAGCCCAACCCCCATATTCCTTTTCTTTTGTTTGTACCTCTGACTTGATTTTCACTTGAATGTTTGTCAAGAACCGCTGTATTTTCTCCATGAAGACTCTATCCATTGTCAGATAATGAAACCGGTTTTCAAACTTGCTAATCACCTCTGTAGCCTGGAGTTGGAGCAGGGTGAGAAAAAGTTACTGAAGAAGCCTTTTTTCCCTTCCTCCTGCTGTTCCTATTGCAACCCAACCTTCCTAGAACCACAGCATTGAAGAGCTTTGCTCACCTGCTCCAGGTAACTGGACTCCATCTTCTCCATGTCAATCATGATGAGGCCTTCCACAAAATCAATCCTCCCACTCTCCTTCTGCAGGCACTTCATGACAACCTCTAGTTCATCAGGAGAAAAGTTACCGCCGTTTGCAAATAATCTGGGAACAAAGACCATCACAATGGTCTATGGTTATATTCACATTTAGGGAATTTATTCCTGAAAAAGTTAAAAATTTAAGAAGAGAGAGGAAAGCAAATGTGTTGGCAATGTAAGTGCTGGAGCTTTTCTGAGGGTTTCCCTTGGAAGAGAGGATCATTTCTCTCTCTTTTAGTGAGGCTGCTCCTTCCCCTCATCAGACAAAAAAGCCAGCCTCCTCCCCTTTCATTGCTCGCCCATCCTGGGCTGCTCACTGTCCAGGCTGGGAGCCTACTTGGTCAAAAGACCTTAATCAAGACTCTTACATGTATGCAACTTCTAATGGCTATTAGGTATTGTTGTTTTATGCTGTTTTCTGTTGTTTCACTGATGTACTGATACTGCACTGCACTGTAGTTTATCGTTCCCTCTATTCCAGACCCTAGTTCATATATAGCCAAAATTCATTACCTATAGGCAAGCTTCCTGCTCCCATCAAGAAAAAACAACTCAAAGGGGAGAGAGCTCCCCCAAAAATCCCAGGGGGCAGCGAGGCTATTTCCAAGACCCAGAATGGTGTCTGACCACTACCTGGAGAGCGGTGTGTGTGTGTGTGTGTGTGTGTGTGTAGGAAATTTTGGGCAGTACTGGGTAGAACGGAACATCTTAGGAACCAGCTTGTAACTACAGCACCAGACCAAGGAAGATTTCCTTTCAGATCTCTCTTGTAATTATTCTGATGAGGCTGATGTTGCATGATGCAACAACTGCCTTGAGTACATCTGCTAAAAGTAAATGGGAGGGCAGAAATATTGAAAACAAATATATACAAAGACTAGAGATGCGAGGTGATCTCTCATTGGTTCCCAAGTACCTGCAGGCCTTCATGAAGTCAGTGTTTGCATCTTGCAATTTCCCCAGCGCCTCCTCCAAGTACTGCCGGTAACTCCGCAGAGAAAGCTGCATCACTTCCACGTGGTTAAGCAGCTCAATGTGGAGGTTGTTGCTGAGATTCACCAACCTGAGAAGGGGGAAAAGGAGAACATGCAGGTCATGAAAAACTATGGACTGCCACTACATTTGATTCTCCTGATGTTTATATTTTATATTTATTTATTTATTTATTTATTTATTTATTTGCTCAGTCCAAAGACCATTGCAATCTAACAAAAAAAAAACAAAAACATCCAAGATCTCTTCAAAACAGATCGCCCTCATCACATAATGAAACAACGCCATAAACATCTTCACAATAAAATGAAACACTAAATTAAGACATAGATTGACAAAGACCTTTCAAGAGATCCATAGGACCTGGGAATGTGCCCCAGAAAACCAGACTCCTTTGGTTTGGACACAAATGGACAATACGTCCAAGATGGTGACCAGAGAAGCCTGGATGGAGTGGCTCTTAATGGTCACAGCAGACTTACGACAGCACAGAAAGATTGCCAAGCAGTCAAGTTTTGATCCGACGGAAGAAAAGGCTAAGGGAACCAGACAAGAGAAAATCAAGGAAAAGTTGAGGAACAGGGAAGAACCGGACCCAGCATTGCAGCTTGAGAGGAGCCCTGTGGGACGTGTGGCCCCGAGTTCCAGCCTGGGAGCGCGTACTACGGTTCCGCCCCCAGCAATTTGTGAGGATCTGAGAGAGGCGAGAGGGAGGAGGGAGGTGCAGAGGATGGGGAGCAATGTACAACGGGAAGGTGTGGGAAATGTAGGACTTAGAGGGACTTTGAGCGACATCAGTGAATCTGACTTTGACCAGGGGGTCTCTGATAGAGTGAGCAAGAAACCAAGACGGGAGCAAGGTTGGGGAGATAGTGTGGATACAGAAGTGGGACTGGCGGCTGGAGAGGGTGGAAATGGTTTTGGTGTGGGAGAGCAAAGAGAAGGGCTTGGTCAGGATGGGGGGGCTGGGGGGACCTCAATGGAAGATGCTGCCTGTTTGGGTGTTTCTTTCCCTCAGGGAGAACAGAACAACCTCCTTTTGATGACCGAGATGAGAACCAGGGAGCCGGGGGCACGGCCGGTTATTGGAAGATGCGGATGACTCTGGTAATGGCCCTTCCTGCTGGGAGGAAGATGAGGAACTTGCCTCCAGGGCGAGGCCCCGGCTGGTCTCCGCCACTGGTGTTTCAGCACTCATGCTAGTACTACTCCCGTGTTGGTCCCTTCCACTTCTTTCCTTCACTGCATCCGCAATGGTGGACACCGCCTTCATGCAATCCTGGAGGAGGGAGATAATCTCCCTGTGTTCTGCCGCTGCCGTGGCATTGTCCTCCTGGCATTCCCTGGCACGCTGCTCAAGGTTAAGCTGCTGTTGTTCTCTAATTAAGTCCATGGTTGCCATAGCGGTCCTGAAGTTTTCACTAAGGCCCCCTGCTCCATGCCTGTTCCTGGAAATCCGGATCCTCGACCTGGGTGACATCCCCGGCATTGGAATGGAGCGTTGACATTTGGGTTTCCACTGCTGGGCTCATCTAGTGAGTTAGGAAACAAAACAAAAGCAAAATTAGAGCGTTTAAGGAATGTGGTTTTGATACCTAGTGCAGAAATAAAATGGGATGAATGAATACACATGGATGCTACACTTCCCTAACACTATCGGTAACTTTATGTTAAACATTAATGATTACTTTGCAATGCGCCTTCTTAGGCGCAACGAGCTCCGGTAAATCTCAAGTGCGGTGTGCCACCAGGAAAAGCTGGCATGTTTCTCGGATGCATCTATTGGGGTGCCGTGCTTATCTCTTAGGAAGTGAGAGTGCCACCCTATTCTTCTTTGCTCTGACTACACATTGAATGAGGGCCATCATTTAATCCCACCTTCGCCCATGGTGATGTCGTTCGCCGGTCACGAGGTTCCGGACTGCTCTGGCATGGTACTAACATTGTCGGCTCCTGCATGTAGATATATGTAATGCTTAGGACTTAGCAGTGTTGCCGACCCATTTGCGGGCAAAAGAATTAACTAAATGCGCTGCTCCAAGAGGCCATCCATCCCACTAAATTCCCCCCAGGGAAGAAGCATAATGAGGAAATGCTCCTCACCGTTATATCACCACATGCCCTACGGAACACTTTCAATAGCCTTTAACCCATATAGGTGTGCTCGTGCACAGATGTATTTAGCGCAACATTCTCCACAAGAGGAAAATGCAAAAGCTGCGGTAATAGTTACTGCTATGGCTTCACTCCCTTGCAACATGCCAATGTGATGCAGAAGCTGTCGGCTGAGACAGAAGATGTTTGCGGCAGAGAAACTAAGGAGTCCTCCTTGAATAGAAAGCCCCAGGAATTCATAGAATCTTGCCCGGCAGCCAAAAAAAGGGGCTCTCTCCCTGGCATGGCCACTCGTGTGAGGTGCTAGACAAACTGCCTTTGACTGTTATGTTTTGGAATGATTCAATTGCCAAAATGATCCTTCTACAAATATGTGTGCTCTACTGTGCCTTTCTGTGCTGTTGAGCAACGTTAAGCATTATTCCTTGTCCCGTCCACCTAGTTGGTTTGGGAGCAGTGCAATTGGAGTATTAAACTCTTGGGTTGGGGGAAAAGGGCCGTTCTGGTTCTGAGAATAAGTCCTGCGAGGCTTACCTGAAGTGTCAGCATCAGAAAAGCACTGTGTGCTGTCATCAAACAGCTCCTGGCTCTGCTGGCCCATCTATGGGTCTCGTGCTAAAACAAGAAAGAGTACACATGATTTTGCTTCTGGACAAAAAGGTGCAGGGTAATGAAATCGATGTGGGGGAATAAAACAGCATCAAACCCAAACTAAAGTTACCTCCCGCTTGCCCTGGAACATCCACAGCTCGCCCGCCATCCTCTGCCACCTGCAAGCTCTCAATGACTCTTGGGGGATGCACGCTTGCGTCCCCACCCAAAATTCCAGAAAGTTCTTCAGAAAAAGGACAGGAAACTTTTGCGCTTCCTGTTCTTCTGTTGGCTGCCACCATGTGGCGGTAGTCCAAGTGAAGCAGCCTTAGGTGGGCCCCAAGTCTGGGTTGCTGGCCCTGAGCCCCTCCCCTATTTTCATCAGGGACGGGCAATTTCATGGTGATGAATAGAGGAGCCCACTTGAAAGGTTCGTCTGTATTTAGTCCTTCCCAGGGGAATCCATGGGAGGTGACTGACATGGACTTCAGTGGGTCTAGGCATGGCTGAAAAATCAAAATAAAAACAAAGGAGCGATGGACAAAATGTGGCATCTTAATTCATCGATACAATGAAATTTACAGCACATTAAAATATCCAGTGAAACAGAATAAATTGCAAATTAGATAGATAGGATAGATAGGCTATAGAAGTAGATAAATAGATTGAAAGCATCATGAAAACCCTTCAAAATCTACCCGCTGAACATTCAAAGTCCTGAACCTCGATTCCGAGTCCATCCTTAAAGGGAAGGGCTCCTTGGCAGCCCTGAAAGCCCTGGGAGGCTCCGGGGGATGGGAGCGGGGACAGACGGAAAACCCCTTGGCCTGGTGTTGGGGTGGCCAAGTTCTTATCAAAGTAAATGTCTGCTTAAGTTGTGGGGACCCACACTTTCTTTTATTTGGGTTTCATGTCCTTCAGGGTGTGTCCCAGGGGCCTTATGTGGGCTTCAAGTCTGGGTTGCTCGCTCTGAGCCCCTCCTCTAATTTCATCAGGGATGGGCAATTTCATGGGGTCTGGAGGGCAATTCTCTGCCCATAGGACCATCCTGTGTACCAGACAGACTTCCTGAAAAAGAAGACAGAGCAAAGAAACTGGATGTGATCCAAATCCTGTTCTGGTTTTCTGAAAAAGGATAATTTGGGGTGCTAAATGGTGCAGTCGGTCCCTGCAACCTATTTAATTGGAGGGAGGGACCTTTTCCCAGAGAAACACACTGAGAGTCGAGGAGGGACTCAGGCTATCAACCCAACCTTGGGGCCCACCTACGGCCCTGAACCACACCCTGATGGCCTCCCTAAAAGCAAGCGGCGATGTCTACTAACTGAACCCGAGAAAGAGTGGAAAGTGCAGGGGTCTTTCCTCTTCCCACCCAGAAGCACAACAGTTCACTCTGAGTTACTCCTCCATAAAACAGAGAGCAATGGCGTCTGTGTGGCATTAGCTTTGTGTCCGTGGGGACGTCACAAAGGAGAGATCATTTGTGGTTACAGAAGTGTTGGGTTTTCTCCCCTTTCAGCTCCTGGTCTACTTGGAGGAGGTAGCCGTGTAATTCCCTCTCAGAGGAGTGGGATCGGCTGGATCCAGACCAGAAGGCTGTCTGCAAGGAGGAGCAGCAGAGAATAAAGGAAGGTGGCCTCTCTGGGTAAGGACCCCTTTTGCCTTTTTTGGGTAGATGCTGGAGGAATGAATTCACGTTCTTGGCCTGGGTCACTCCACTGTTGGGAAGCCAGCCTGGAGGTGGGCTTCCAGGCCAGGCACACTGGGATCCACTGCACCAAGCTTGAGCCCATCTGGCAGGTGAGAAGCTTGCAGAGTTCTTCAGTTCCTTTGACAGTGGACTACCTAAGGGAAGCCCCACAAGAAAGATGCACAGGTAATGGCCCCCACCCACCCACGCCCTATGCTCGCCAGCGCTCTCCATTTGGCAGAGACAGTCTTGATTAATCCTCCGTTGCCCCACTTTTTCATCTCTTTTCAAAATGTTCCACTTCCTCTCCTCCTCCCTCTTTCTCCTTGGCTTCCTTCTTCTTAACTTCTCCAAGAGTGTGGACTTCCACTTAGTCTGGGCTAAGTCTAGTAATGTTAGAGGAGCCAGACCTACACCACCAGAAAGAAGAAATATGCTCTGATGAGAAGCATTACTGAACTCATTCTCGGCCTTACCCCCTGAGGAACAAAATAGTATCCTGAAACGTTTAGATATTTTGAGAATGATATTATTTAATAAGCAATTCTGAAATATCAATAAAGAGGAAAATCACCATAAAAACAAAGGAAAGCAAACAAGTAGGGTGCAACCCAAAGTCTATAATTCATTTTTTTCTGAATCCTCGGCCTGAAAAGTAAAAAAAAAGAGAAAATTAAAAATATTTTTAATTTTTTCTAATCCCCCCCCCATTTTTTAAACAAGATGGTTCTCGAGTTGTACTTGCAATTTCTAAGTCTCACCAGGCTCACAGTCCCTGTTAAAAATGGCATAGGGAGGCAGCAGAGGTAACAGCAAATAATCTGTGAATAATCAGATCCACAGAAGTGAAACCCGCAAATGTGGAGGGCTGACCTTACATTTTTACATGAAAAAAAAGATCAGAGGCGGCAAAATACACTCAGGAAGACATTTCTTTTTTAACAAAATTTCATTTCTCCCATCATTACAAATAAGAACAGCACTAGCATTTTCTGTAGAACTAGGCAAAAAGCAGACTGGTAATATATCCACATCTGTGTCAGTGACTAAGAGAAGATTCTTGTTACCTGTGACAGCTCTGGCTTGGACGAGTCCGGCTGGCTCATCTGAGGTGGTCATGGACATGTAGCCCTGAGTCGTTGGGCCCTGAGAGAAAGGCTGGGACACCACATCTTGACTGGCATGGCTGTTTGACTGGCTAGCCCCTGGTGGGAAGTAGGAAATAAGCAGTGGAGTTCAGCCTCCAGACCTGTTCTAGGGTTTTGGCCACAGTGTACCAATTCAATCTCAATCAATCCCATGATCTAGGTACTCCACACACTCCAGTGTGACATCACAAGCCAGCCTCTTCCACTAAGAGGAGGAAGAGAGTTTTCTTCCATCTATATCTTGCGTAGACTGCTCAATGCCACTGGCAGAGAAGGAAAGGAAGAGAGGTACCTGCTGAGATTTAGTCATCAAATGAATTCTACACTAATGAAGGGACTGCAATCCTGACCATAGAGCTCCTCTTTGCTTTCTGTCCTGCCTGTCCTGAGCATTTCACAGAAGGGCTTGCAAGTACAGAGCAACTTCAGACAGCATCTTACCAGCAGCTGGCCCATTGGCCTGCTCCAAATATCCTGATGATCGCATGGGACGCATCTCCATGTTGAACAAGATGGGTGTGTTCATGGCAGTAACGTGGCTAGACCCGGCGCTGATCATCCCAATCTGATCGTCCGTTTGGAAGCACGTGTTGGAAGGACGGCCTGAGAAAAGGAACACAAAGGGAAAAGAAGTTCAGAGGCATCTGACTGCTTCAAGGTGGTAAGAGCACAGAATGAGACTACAGGTAACTACTGTTCCCGCAAAAATTGGGACTCATCAGGGAGCTGCTGCTCACAAGAGGCAAAGCACAGAGAAGGATATGATTCCCCTGAAAAAAACTGAGACTTCTTACCTTGGCTGCTGTAGTCATAGACCGATCCAGGGATAGTTGCCTTGGGGGCATCATGCATGGCAGTTGTCTAAGAAAAAGAGATGAATTTTCAAAAAGAACTGAACATACAACCACACAGGGGGAAAAAGGCAACATGCAAACATAAGAAAAATAGTTTATATTTTGGGCTTAACAGGCTCAATTTCAGGAAGAAATCTCCTTCATACACCTGCTGTGCTAGGGCCCCAGCTGCTTGCCCAGAAGAAAATTTACAAGAGATCATTTCCAGAAGCAGCTGCCCAACTAAGCTAAATCACAAAAATTCTACAGTCTCCCAACACTGAAGTTAAAGAAAGCAAATCTTCCTCAGCCGCACCGCTCCTCTCTGGACAGATGGCCCTGGGTCAAACCGCATGAGGCTCTCGCAGAGGTTGTTCAGCGGCCCTTCCACCAGCACTTTTTGCTCCTTGTAGTATTTTAGCAGATGATTCCAGAGTGGTTGCTTGGAGAGTGCCTTCGGATTCCCCACAATTATGAGGCCATATCTAAAGAGGTCAAGACAATGCACTGAAAGGTAGAAGTAAGGCTGTAGCCTGTGACTGTGCTATCTGGAGAACAAGACAAGACTCAGACCTTGGCATGAGTATTTAAGCTTTTACTCAATTCCAAGTCTCAAGTCTGGGAGCAAACTTTATACCCCAGCCTGTATTCCAGAATTCCATCTGCAGCGTTGGAAGTGGGGAATAAGAGATCCCCTTACTTTTTCCCATTTGCAAGCTGGAAGGCTTTTTCTTCTCAGAAGTGGGAATAGGATCCTTCTTATTCCCATTACTGAAGCTTCAAGAGCTTTAGAAGGAAGGATCCTTCCTCCCCAAGCCTGCTCTTAAAAAGTTTTAGAGAAGCTCCTCCTTATGTACAAGACAGGCTGCTAGAGATCAAGCCCACCCAAGTCCATCCTGACAGAGACCCATTTGCCCGTTTCCCTCTTTAGAAATGTGTCTATGCTCTGGGCTTGAGACAGATCATCATGTGACCTGTAAGGTTTCTGCATGAATGTGTTGTGTTACTGAACCAAATACAGCAAGTCAGTCACTAAAAATATACAAGTCTCAAGTCAGCATGTAATTTTTGCCAAGTCAAGTCTGAGTCAAGTCACTGAAGTGACTTAAGTCCAACTTGAGTCCCAGTTCGTCGACTTGAGTCTACATGACTGCCTCCAGGCATGTCATCTTTATTCGTTTTCATCCAACACTATTACTGCTAGTCTAGGCCTTGTTTGTTCTGTGTGTGAGATTTTTAAAAAAATCACTTGCAACTATTTTTAATTTTATTGTCTTTGACTCTACAACCTGCTCTCAGCGAAATCCAGTTGGTGAGCTTCATACATTTTTTAAAAAGGTAAACAAAACATGCAGGCTTACAGGCTCACAAGCTACTGGGTGCAGTAAAATTCTCAGTTCAGTATTGCGTGCTTCCAGAATTTTCTCCCCAGGATAAAGAGTTAATTTTTGGCTGTTTTGGCACTTTATATTTTGTGTAAGTTTACAACCTCAGAGTCAGAGAAGAACACTGTTTGGACTTTTAATAGCTAACTGGGCTTGCACAGGAAAGGAACCTGCATACCTTGCCCTGGTGAGTGCTACATTCAGTTGTCTGGGGTCATTCAGAAAGCCAATTCCTTGGTGTTCATCACCAATTACACAGGAGAGGATAATGAAGTTCTTCTCTCGCCCTTGGAAAGCATCTACATCTGCAATTTCCACCTCCTGAAAGGGAAGAGGAAGACAAAAAAACAGAAGAACAGGTTGCTTACCTGTAACTGTAGTTCTTCGAGTGGTCATCTGTGCCATCATACACTAGGAGCTTTTGCACATGCGCGGGAGTGTTCGGAAGATTCTAGTAGCTTTTGGCTGCTTGGCGGGACCCCTCCCCCATGCCAGTACTATGCATGCTCCTCCCGCCGAGTAGCGGCCACTTGCCAGTTCTTAGTCCGCTGTAGTGACACAGGGACCTGAAAAAGAGGGGAAGGAAGGGCGGGTGTGTATGATGGCACAGATGACCACTCGAAGAACTACAGTTACAGGTAAGCAACCTGTTCTTCTTCTTTGTGGTCTCTGTGCCTTCATACACTAGGAGACTGTGTAGCATACCGGCTGGATGGCGGGTCAGGTCCTACAGCACGGAAGCCAGAGCCTCACGTCCAAACCAAGCGTCTCTGCGTGACCGGCAGTCAAGCCTGTAGTGGTGCACGAAGGTCGAAGGTTGAGACCAGGTCACCACACGGCAGAGTTCAGGTAGGTCAACACCTCTCTAGAGGGCTGCAGACGTGGCCACGGCCCTGGTTGAGTGGGCCCGGAGGAGAGCTGGAGGAGGCTTCCTGGCAAGCTCATGCGCCAGTTCGATGGTCTGTGCCACCCACTTGGAGAATCGTTGGGTGGAAACCTTATGGCCCTTTCGTCGGTCGCCATAGCAGACGAACAGGTGTGGTGATTGTCTGTAAGGGGTAGTCCTGTCCCTGTAGAACACCAGAGCCCAACGCACGTCCAGGGAGTGAAGGGACCGCTCCAACGGTGTCGTCGGGTCTGGGAAGAAGGACGGCAGGATGATGTCCTGGTTGAGATGGAAGTTGGAGACTACCTTTGGTAGAAAGGAGATGTCCGGTCGGAGGACGACCTTTTCTCTGTGGAAGACGAGGTAGGGTTCGTCGATCCTCAAGGCCGTCAGCTCTCCAGGGCACCTGGTCGAGGTGACGGCCACCAAGAAGGCAGTCTTCCAGGTAAGAAGCCTATCGTCAGCAGCCGCCATGGGCTCGAAGGGCAGTCTCGTGAGCTGTGAGAGCACCAGAGAGAGTGGCCACGGCAGTAGCAGCGGCGATACCGGCGGGTATAGATGTTGGAGGCCCTTCAGGAACTGCTTGACGGTACCGTCTCAGAAAAGCGATGCCGACGGGGATCGTGGCGGTGGGTATGCCATGATAGCGGCAAGGTAGACTTTCAGGAATGGAAAGGTGAGGCCCTGCTGGCGGAGGTGGAGAAGGAAGTGGAGCACGGTAGGCGTGTTGACTGGTGATACTGGTTCCCCCCTTTTGTTAGCGAAGGTTACGAAGCAGCGCCATTTGTAGTGCGCGATCGGTCGGTAGGAAGGCCCTGGCCGATAACGAGTCCAAGGTGGCGCCAATGAAGTTGAGCACCCTCATCGGCTCAAGGTGGGACTTCTTGGGGTTGACCCGGAGCCCCAGTTGGGTCAGGAGCGTTAGAGTCCGATGAATGTCGGCATAGAGTTTCTGTCTGCAGGGCGCCACCAGGAGCCAGTCGTCCAGGTAGGGGTAGACGGAGACACCCTTCGTTCACAGGTAGGATGCCACTGGGGCCATGCATTTGGTGAAGACCCTGGGCACAGTGGAAAGGCCAAACGGTAGCACCTTGTACTGGCAGCAGGTGTCGTCGACTGCGAACCGTAGGTATCGTCTGTGTTGAGGACGAATGGCGATATGGAAGTAAGCATCCTTGAGATCGATAGAGGCGAACCAGTCTCCTCGGGAGAGGAAAGGGAGGATCGAGGAGAGCGTTACCATCTTGAACTTTCTGGGGCGGATGAAGTTGTTTACGCCCCTGAGGTCCAGGATGGGCCGTAAGGTCCCGTCGGGTTTCGGTACCGTGAAGTACCGGGAGAAGAAGCCGGTGTTGGAGGCCAAGGACGGGAGTGTCTCGATCGCTCCCTTTTGAAGAAGGGACTGGATCTCTTCCAGCAGGGCTGGGCTGGCCGGGGTGGAAAGGTAGATACCTCGCGGTGGAATATCGTGAAATATCGTGAAATTCTATGGCGTAGCCAAGATGGATGATGGAAAGCACCCAAGAGTCCGTGGTGACGTGGTGCCACTCGGCGAGGTGTCAGGCCAGGGCTGGCTGATCTTGAAGGAGCCCTGGCAGGCTGAAAGATGGTAGCAGCGGCGACCTGCGGAAACCCTCAAAACCGGGACTTCGCCTCAGAAAATGGTTTCTTTGAGGCTGGAGCCGATCATCGTCGGAAGGGTCTCCGGGCGGAGGAGGCAGTCGACGGTTGAGATTGGGTGGAGTGAGTGGACCTTTGTTGGTAAGAGGCCACCGAGGACCGTTGCCAGGATTGGCGCGATGTGGAGGACCGGCGGGACTGAGACGGTTGGTGGATCCCCATCTTCTTGGCTGTTAGATGGGCCTTGATGATGGAGTCCATCATCTCGTCCGTGGCAGAATTGAAGGGCCCCTGGCCATCAAAGGTGAGATCTTCGATACGCTTGCAGGTGTCCTCCTGCAGGCCGGACGAGCGAAGCCACGCGTGCTGGCGGAACGCGACTGAGCCAACCATCACCCTCGAAGCGACCTCCACGGCGTGCTTCGAGGATAGGATCTGCTGGCTGGAGATCGCTACGGCCTCGTTGTAGAGTTGGAAGGCAGTAGCGCGGTTCTCCTCCGGGAGGCTGGTCAGGAGAGGGGCAAGCTGGTCGAGAATTTTACGCTGGTATGCCGCGAGGCATGCCTGTGCATTAGACACTCTGATGTTAAGGGAGGAGATGGTGTAGAACCTCCTCCCGAAAGTGTCTAAGCTTGCGGCCCTCTCAGTCCGGCGGCGTGGTGTGGGCCCTGTTGCCTCCCTTCACCTGCATGGACTCCACCACCATGGAGTTCGGTACCAGATGGCTGAAGATGAAGTCCGCCTTCTCCTTCTGCGTCCGGTACAGGTGCTCCAGTCAAGGAGGGATCGGCTGAGTGGACGCCGGTTTGTCCCATGGCTGCTTGACGGCCTTAAGCAGCTTGGGTAAGAGAGGGAGTGGGGCAGCAGCCTGCTGCCGGGTCTCCACCAGCTCGAAAACCGGGTCCTCCTCCTCAGGTTCAGGCTGTGCCACCTTCAGGCCAAGGGTCGCCACCATCCGTAGAAGCATGGCCGAGAGGTGTTGGACATCTTTGGGCGCTGTCTCTGATGTTGGTTCACTGAAGACCAGCGGGGGCGACTCATGTGAGGCCGGCGTCAGGTCCTCCAACTCAGTTCCCGAGTTGGACTGGGGAGAGGATGACCCAGAGGGCTCTAGAGACTTTGCTGGGGAAGCCTGTGGTGCGGAGCGCCGAGGGGAGCGGTGAAGTGGTACTGCTGATTTTGCAGTCAGTACCATAGCCACAGTGGTCTGGGTGGCCGAGGTGACGGGAACCACTGCCGAGCGCACCTTCACAGCCATTGATGTCGTCACCGTTGTGGCCACCGTCTGAGTGGCTATGGACTCGACGGGGCGAGTGGCAGTAGATGTAACCCTCGGGGGTGGTGAGATCGCTCGGTATCGCGCCAGCCGTTCTCTCTCCCTACGGTATCGAGGGGAGGGAGATCTGGTACGCGAGCGCTCCCGCCTCCGCTCGTGCCTGGAGGGTGACCGGGACCGCCTGTAGGGCACCCAATGCCGGACGTCGTAATGGTACTGATCTCTATTTGATGGCGAATAGGATCGGTACTCCGCCGGGTAATGTCTCCATTCCGGTTCCCGCAGGGACCTGCCGACATAGGAGGCCGAGGTGTAGCAGGAATCCTGTGAGCGGCGCGGGTGTGGGTCTTCGGACACCTCTCGGCGCCGAGGTGACGGTGGCCTGACTCTACGCTCTGGGGAGCGAGAGTAGCTCCTGTCCGAGGCAGATCGATGCCTGGACGAAGGCCGATAGTGTTCGGTCACCTCCTCTGCCTGAGCCTCCGAGCTATGGCGGGTAGGCTGGGGCTCCACCTCCGTGGGAACCTGCAGTTCGGGTGAGGGCAAGGTCTCCACGACCGGCTCCTCATCGGACAGCTCTAAGATCTCCTCCGGAAGATCTTCCAGGAGCTGGGTAGGAGGTGGGGTTGGCGGGCGAGCCTCCTCAGGAGAGGGGCACCGCTTCTCCTTCCTCTTCTTTTTCCGCTCCTTCTCTTTTTCTTTCCCGTTGTCCAGGGCGGGACGCTTCCTCTGTGCCTTGGTCGGTGTCCTCAGCGCTTCTGAGGGCTGGTCTGTTGCGGAAGTCTCCTTCGCTGCCTTGGCCGCCGAAGACAGCTTCGGAATCCGCGGGAGTGCCGCGATGGGCGTGCGCTGTGTCGGTACCGAGTCCAATACCGTCGAAGTTGACGCGACGGCAGCCGCCGATACCGTCGAGGTCGAGGATGGTCTCGATGCCTTGGCCATCTTTGCACGTGGTGGGTCCTCCTGCACCTGGAGTGACTGTTCCCAACAAAAGGACTTGAGTCGGGACAGCCGGTTCCTCAGAGTTTGGGCGGTGAACTCCCTGCAAATTGGGCAAGACCGAGTGTTGTGGGTCTCGCCCAAGCAAAAAACACACAAGGAGTGTTTGTCGGCAAGAGCAACTTTCCACCCGCAGGACGTGCAGTTTTTGAAAAGAGCCGCCGACATAGACAGAAAAGACAAAAACAAAGAAAAAGGAAAGGAGGAAATATGAAAGAGTCACCAATCCTGTCCGAAATCCAAGCCGAGGTCAAAAACGAGCCGAAAATCCAAAAAAGCCAAGCTACGCAGTCTGAATAGCGAGGAACAAGCCAAGAACCTTCCGTTCGCAACGGTGGACGAGAAAGAACTGGGGAGTGGCCGCTACTCGGCGGGAGGAGCATGTGCAGTACCGGCATGGGGGAGGGTTCTCGCCAAGCAGCCAAAAGCTACTAGAATCTTCCGAACACTCCCGCGCATGCGCGAAAGCTCCTAGTGTATGAAGGCACAGAGACCACGAAGAAGAATGGGTTATTTTTCGCATTCACTTCATCGACTACCAAGGATAACCTTCTATCTCACTGGGACCACGTGCATCACATGTTTCATATGTTTAAAATTTTATCATTAACAGAAATTAACGAACGACATCCAGAAAGTATCGCTGCTTGTAGGTTTTGGATTCTGTTATATTTTGCTACTTTCTTTATAAAATAAGAATACATTTTGAACACCAGTGTACACTAAAATCATAAAACAATTCAAATGCCATAATTGAAATCTTAATTAAAAATGCATCATAGTTAAAAATAGGCTGGGTAGGCCTGCCAGAAGAGATAAGTCTTCAGCAGTTTTTAAAATTCAGACGGACCTCTTCTGTCAGGCCATTCCATTCCATCTAGGGGCGGCCGACGACAAGATCCTCTAGGTGACTGTTGCCAGTCTTGTTTTAGGCAGTTTTAAGTAAATGGCCCACAGAGGACCTGAGTGTACAGCACCGATTGTATGCTTTTTATTACAAAACAGTGTGAAGATTAGAAATGAATAGAAATCCAAGTGCAGTTTGTGCTTTGAACCCGAACTGAGACAAACTGACACTGTGAGGAGGACTTTTACCTGGTAAAGCTTCGTGGGCAAGAAGCCACTGAACGGCAAGTACTGCGCCAGGTAGGAACGCTGGCCCTCGTAAGGAGTGATGATCCCAATCTGATCTGGTTTTGTACCAGCCATGAGCAACTTGGTAGTGATCTTCTCGACATTTTCAGCTTCCATTCTATATGGTAAAAGCAGGGGAAGGGAATAAGTTTCTCCTTTGCTTGTTTAACCAGCAACAGGGAGGCAATAATTTAGCCTCTTTGAAATTCCTGCTCAACACAATAAATCTTTAGCCCTTTTTAGTCTCTAATTAATATTGATCCTAGGACTTGAGGTACTGGGGTGGTGGAGGAAAGGACTATATGCTCATGAAAGGAAAGGATACTATCACCTGCACACTGCATTTTTTGCAGTTATTCAGACTGGATTCTGCACGTATGTCATGTCCCGTTTAACTTGCACTCACAAACTTCACTGAGTGTTCATTTGGCGCAAAGCAAGCAATACAGCAATCTTCTTGAAAAGTCACTGAAACTATGGACTATTGATTGATTACAGCTGTTATACCTTGTCATACAAATGTAGGCGTAGCATAGCAGTGATTGGTGACAGTTATAAATCTCACACCATGCCACTGGTTTAGGCAAGAACAAGTTTCTGTCACCTTATCACATGCATTCTGAGTTCCCATTAACACTTTTCCAATACTTTCACATCCCCCTGTTGACCTTATCTCCCTTGCCTGGATACACGATAGCAATGAACAATAAAACAATTAACAATTTGGTTCACTGGAATTCCTTAGTAGTTTCATCTGGATAGTTAATTGTGATTAGCCACTGGCAACTGATATTTTATAGCGCTAGGAACTTGTACCAATATCTAAGCTAACAAAGTTATTCTACACCCACTAATACACATTCAGCATTACTTATGACAAGTACCACACAAACTGACAATGTATATAAGAATACTTGTCACCAGTGCCATTTAGAAGAACAGGTTGCTTACCTGTAACTGTGGTTCTTCGAGTGGTCATCTGTGCCCTCACACATTAGGAGCTTTCGCGCCTGCGCGATAGCATTCAGAAACTTCTAGAGCTCATTCGCTTGGCGGGAACCCCTCCCCCACGCCAGTACTGCGCATGCTCCTCCCGCCAAGCAACAGTCTCTCCTCAGTTCTGTCATCCGCCGTAGAACCTACAGGGACCTGAGAAAGAGGGGATGGAAGGGCGGGTATGCCTCACACATTAGGAGACTGTGTAGCTTACCGGTTGGATGGCGGGTCAGGTCCTAGAGCACAGAAGCCAGAACCTCACGTCCAAACCGAGCATCTCTGCGAGACCGGCAGTCGAGCCTGTAGTGGCGCACGAAGGTCGAAGGTTGGGACCAGGTCGCCACACGGCAGAGTTCATGCAGATCAACTCCTTGCAGGAGGGCTGCCGATGTTGCCACAGCTCTGGTAGAGTGGGCTCGAAGAAGGACTGGCGGAGGCTTCCTCGCGAGCTCATATGCCAGTTGTATAGTCTGTACCACCCACTTGGAGAAACGCTGGGTGGAGACTTTGTGACCCCTTCGACGTCATCCATAGCACACAAAGAGGTGCGGGGTCTGTCGGAACGGAGTAGTCCTGTCTTTGTAAAAGGTAAGGGCCCGACGCACGTCCAGAGAATGAAGGGACCGCTCCAGCGGTGTCGTCGGGTCTGGGAAGAAGGTCGGCAGGACGATGTCCTGACTGAGATGGAAATTGGACACGACCTTCGGCAGGAACGAGATGTCCGGTCTAAGGATCACCTTGTCCCTGTGAAAAACAAGGAATGGCTCTTCTATTCTATTCAGTTCGCCGGCTCGCCTGGCAGAGGTAACAGCTACCAGGAAGGCAGTCTTTAGGGTGAGCAGCCTGTCGTCAGTGGTCGCCAGCGGTTCAAAGGGCGGTCTCGTTAACTGCGATAGCACCAACGAAAGGGACCACGGCGGTAGCAGTGGCGATACCAGCGGATAGAGGTGCTGTAAGCCTTTCAGGAACTGTTTGACGATATCATCCCTGAAGAAGGCTGCTGCCGAGGATTGCGGCGGCTGGTATGCCACGATTGCAGAAAGGTATACCTTTAAAGATGGGAAAGCCAATCCCTGCTGTCAGAGATGAAGCAAGAAGTGGAGTACAGTGGGAAGCCTGGCAGGCGATACCGGCTCGCTTCTCTCCTTGACGAAAGCCAAAAAGCGTCGCCACTTATATTGGTAGTTGCGACGGGTGGACTCCTTCCTAGCCGCGACCAGGACATTAACGAGCATGGGATCATCTAGTGCGATATCTTCCAGGCATGGAGGGCCACGAGCAGTAGGTCCGGGTGCATAACGTGGCCATTTGAGTGGGAGAGCAGGTCTGGCGTTAGCGGCAGTCGAAACAGGTCACCCCTTGCGGCTCGGAGCAGGGGAGCGAACCAATGCTGCCTCAGCCAATACGGGGCAACCAGGATCGCATTGGCGTGGTCGGCAAGGATCTTCGATACCATCCGAGCGATCAGTGGGAGCGGCGGGAACGCGTACAGGAGCTCCCCGGTCCATGGATACTGGAAGGCGTCCCCGATGGAGGCTCGATCAAGGCTGGCTCTCAAACAAAATCGGTTGCACTTCGCGTTTTCCCTGGTCGCGAAGAGGTCGATTGTCGGTTCGCCCCATCTGTCCCGAATCAGGTTGAACGCCTCTTTGGAGAGGGACCATTTGTGGTGCGATGACGTGTCCCTGCTGAGGGCGTCTGCCGTAGTGTTCTCCTGCCCGGCCAGGTGAACCGCTACAGGGTGGATCTTTAGTTGGACACACCAGTCCCAAAGATCGAGGGCGACGTTCAGCAGAGCTGTGGAATGAGTCCCTCCTTGTCTGTTGACATAACAGACAGCCGTTGGGTTGTCTGTTAAGATCAGGATGGTACGGCCGGCGACAACGTGCTGGAACGCTCTCAGCGCTTTCCAGATGGTGAGCAGCTCGAGGGCGTTGATGTGTAGAATCGTCTCATCGCCGCTCCATCTGTCGCGGACTTTGAGGTCTTCGCAGTGAGCCCCCCATCCGTGGAAAGAGGCATCGGTTGTCACCGTCACCTTTGGTGTTGGCTCTCGAAAGGGCATCCCAGACAGCAGGTTGTCGCGTGTACACCACCATAGTAGGGAGGAGCGGACCGTCTCCGGGAGCTGCAGCCGAATATTCTGGTCGTCTCAGAGAGGATCGAACGCACGGATGAACCAGTGCTGAAGAGGTCTTGCTCTGAGTCTGGCGAGATAAGTAACCGCCGTTGTCAAGGCCATGTACCCCAACAGTTGTTGAATTCCTCTCGCGGATAAGGCAGCGACCCTGTAAGCGTGAGAGGCGGCATGAATGAGGGTCTGTGCTCAGGCTTTCGGCAAGTATGCCCTGGCAGATATGGAGTCTAGGGTAGCGCCGATGAAGTCCAGCGTCCTCGCCGGCTCGAGGTGAGACTTCTTTGGATTGACCTGGAGCCTGAGTCGGGTGAGGAGTGTCAAGGTTCTGTGGATGTCGTCGTAAAGTCTCTGTTTGCAGGACGCCACCAACAGCCAATCGTCGAGGTATGGGTAAACAGAAACACCCTTCGTCCGAAGGAACGATATCACCAGGGCCATGCATTTGGTGAAGACCCTGGGAGCGGTCGAAAGTCCGAACGGGAGCACCTTGTATTGGTAGCAGGTGTCATCGACCGTGAAGCGGAGGTATCGCCTGTGCTGCGGGTGAATGGTGATGTGGAAGTATGCATCTCGGAGATCGATCGAGGCAAACCAGTCCCCTTGGCGAAGGAAAGGCAAGATCGACGGTAGCAAGACCATCTTGAACTTTTTGGGGCGGATGTAGTCGTTCACCCCTCTGAGGTCCAGGATTGGTCGAAGAGATCTGTCGGATTTCGGTACCGTGAAGTACTGAGAGAAGAAGCCGGAAGTGCTGGATGCCGACGGAAGCCGTTCGATCGCTCCCTTCTGGAGCAGGGACTGGATCTTCTCCAGGAGGACTGAGCTGGATGGAGTGGAGTAGTAGACACCTCGAGGTGGAATATCTTGAAACTCGATGGCGTAGCCAAGACGGACGATGGAAAGTACCCAAGAGTCCGTAGTGACAAGTTGCCACTCCGACAGATGTCGAGCTAAGGTCAGTCGGTCTCTGAGGGCTGTAGGAAGGCTGAAGAGAGGTTGTTGAGGTGGCCTGCGAAACAGGTCAAAACTTCGATTTAGTGTCCAAAGAGGACTTCTTTGAGGAGGCTGGACGGCGTCGGAAGGGACATTTTGCTGACGACCCCGAGGATGGTCTGGAAGGGCCAGACTGGGCAGACCTCTGGAAAGAGGAGGTTGATGACCTTCTCCAAGACTGGCGATAGCTAGGAGGTCTGCGGCTCTGCGTGGTCTGGTGTAGACCGATCTTCTTTGCTGTCAGCCTCGCTTTGACCAGGTTATCCATGGCCGCGTCTGTGGTAGAGTTGAATAGGCCTTCCCCGTCGAAGGGAAGGTCTTCAATTATCCTTCGACTGTCCTCTTGTATATCGCATGCCCGTAGCCATGCATGGCGGCGGAGGCCCACCGACCCCGCCATCATCTTGGACGCGATCTCCACAGCGCGTCGGGAGGACACGATTTGTTCTCTGGAAATAGCCACTGCCTCATTGAAGATGAGAGCAGTGGCCTGGCGGATCTCCTCCGGTACCACCTCCATGGCTGGGGCTAAACGGTCGAGGACCTTACGCAGGTATGCCGCGAGACATGCCTGCGTGTTGGATAGCCTGATGTGCAAAGAGGTGGCGGAGTAGAACCTCCTGGCATAGGAGTCCAGCTTGCGGTCTTCCCTGTCCGGTGGGGTGGTATGTGGTCTGCTGTTCCCCTTTGTCTGGGCAGACTCTACCACGACAGAGTTCGGTACCGGGTGGTCGAAAAGATAACCAGCCTTATCTTTCTGCACCCGGTAGAGATGTCCAACCTCTGTGGTATTGGTTGGGCCGATGCTGGTCTGTCCCATGCCGACTTCACGACCTTCGAGATCCTCAGAAGGAGGGGCAACGGGGCGGTAGCAGGTTGTCTTCCCTCTACCATGGAGAAGACAGGGTCATCATCCTCCAGCTCTACATTGGCGATCTTAAGCCCCACGGTCGTGGCCATTCGGAGCAGCATCGTGGAGAATTGTTGTACATCCTTGGGTGCTGAATCAGGTACCGGTTCTCCGAAGCCAAGCGGAGGTGACTCCTGAGAAGCAGGGACCGAAGCTTCCGATTCGGCGCTGGAGTCGTAAGAGTCGGAAGACGGCGACTCATCTCGTTCCTCCCGTTCCTGCTGCTTCCGCGAGGTCACGGGCTGTGGTGTCTGTGCCGTGCCCACGGTCACAGAGGTTGCAGCGGGGGTTTCGCACTTCGGTGGGGCGACCACGGACTTCACCTTTTTTGTGGTGACAGGTGTGGTTTGGCAGGCTGTTGTAGTCATTGCCTTCTTGGTTGCCATTGATTCCGCAGGGCGCGTTGCAGTGGCCGTGACCCTGGGTGGAGGCGATACCGCATGGTATCGTGGTGAAGGTTCCCTTGCTCTGCGGTATCGTGGAGAGGAGGAGCGGCTGAAGGACCGGTCAAGGCGGCGGCGATCAGCGGGTGAGCGGCTACGGTACCTGTGGTATCGGCACTCCTCTCTCCCCAGCGAGCAGGACCAACAGGGTTGTCGACCTGGTGACCAGGACCTCCGGAAAGATTCCCAGCGTCTTGGATCATGGTGATACCGATCCCGGTACGATGGTGAGTGTGATCGATAAGACACCGGGCGTTCCTTCCACTCCGATTCTCTGGCGTACCTTGCGACGTACGACGCAGAGGTATACCGGGAGGCGGAAGAGAGGGGTTGTTCTTCCCGTGCCTCTTGCAGAGGTGGCGATCTCTCTGGCTGCTCCGAAGAGCGTGACCGAGATCTGACCGAGGGCGAGCGTTGTCCGGGGGACGCCAAGGCACGCTTGGATGCCTTCCGTTGCAGGTCAGCCGACCTGCGACGGCTCGAAGGGCGGTGGTGTTGTTCCTCCACCAGGGTTGGAGGCTCTTCATCCGGCGAGTCCGGGCGTTCTTGGGGAACGTCCTCGATCTCGTCATCCAAGAGATCGACAGGTTCGCCTCACCCTTCCAAATGTCCCTCGAAGGTCGGAGGTGGAGAAGGAAGGCGAGCTTCCCCAGCTGGGGAACACTTCTTTTCCTTCCTTTTCTTTTTCTTCACCTTCTCCTTCTCCTTTCCCTTGTCTCCGTCTGGAGGAGGGCGTTTCTTCTGGGTAGTCCCGTTAGAGGGAGTCCCAGTCTTCGTAGCTGTCGAGGATCCTTTCCCTGACTTGGCGGCCGCCGACAGTTTCGGGATCCTCGGTAGCGCTGAGATGGGCGTTCTCGACGTCGGCAACGAGCCCGATGCCGACGAAGTAGACGGTAGGGCAGCCGCTGCTACCGTCGATGGTGCGGTCGCTCCGTTGTCGGCCACTTTGGAGTGCGTAGTCTCTATTGCCCTCAGAGACTGCTCCCAACAAAAAGATTTGAGCCTGGAAGACCGATTTCTGAGAGTTTGAGAAGTAAACTCTCGGCAGCTTGGGCAAGTCCAGGTGCTGTGGGTCTCGCCCAAGCAGAAGAGGCACTCTTTATGGCTGTCTGAAAGAGCGACTTTACGCCCACACGAAATGCTCTTTTTGAACAAAGCGGACATAAGATGACCGATGAAGCAAACAAAAAATAGCGGAGAAGGTCCGAATTTACCAAGTCCGAAGGAGAATCCAAGAGGGAAGTCAAGAAACAGTCCAAAATCCAAAAAACCAGCCAAGCAAGAAGAATCGTAAGGAACAAGCCAAAGAACCTTCCATACGCGATGGCGGATGAAAAAGAACTGAGGAGAGACCGTTGCTTGGCGGGAGGAGCATGCGCAGCTCTAGAAGTTTCCAAACGCTATCACGCAGGCGCGAAAGCTCCTAATGTGTGAGGCACAGAGACCACGAAGAAGAAGCTATTGATACCCTATGAAACAAGGCTTTCTTGGATGCCAGTGTTACAGCAGAAGTCACAAATGGAGCGTCTGGTGACTCCGTGAACAAGATTATACTGGATCAGTTTCAGTCAGTGAGTACCGACTGAGGACGTAGACAAGCTCCTTGGAAAGGTAAGAAGGACAACTTGCCCTCTTGATCCCTGCCCTTCATGGCTGGTCGTCCAGGGAGGAGTTGCCATTAAGACCCACTTAAGACATATTATTAATACATCCTTCAGGGAGGGCAATTTTCCAGCTTGTTTAAAAGAAGCAATTATACGGGCGCTTCTAAAAAAGCCCTCCCTAGATCCCCTGGATATGAATAATTACAGACCAGTCTCCCATCTTCCATTTTTAAGCAAGGTGATCGAGAGGGCTATTGCCCTTCAGCTCCAAGCTGTCTTGGATGAAACAGATTATCTAGATCCATTTCAAACTGGCTTCAGGGCAGGATATGGAGTCGAGACTGCCATGGTCACCTTAGTGGATGATCTACGCCTAGGTATCGACAGGGGAAGTGTGACCCTGCTGGTACTCTTGGACCTCTCAGCGGCTTTCGATACCATAGACCATGGTATCCTTCTGGAACGCCTGAGAGGGCTGGGGATCGGAGGCACTGCACTTAAGTGGTTCCGGTCCTATCTCTCAGGTAGATACCAGATGGTGATGCTTGGGGACAGCTGCTCCCGAAAAAGGAGCTTAAATCTGGCGTCCCTCAGGGCGCCGTCCTGTCCCCAATGCTATTTAACATCTACATGAAACCGCTGGGAGAGATCAACAGGAGGCATGGAGCAAGGTGCTATCAGTATGCTGATGACACCCAGATATATCTGTCCATGCCTCGGACAAGAGCATCAACTAAGGATGGCATCTCATCTCTAAACGAATGCCTTGAAGCAGTAATGAACTGGATGAGGAGAAACAGACTGAAGCTGAATCATAGAATCATAGAAATGTAGAGTTGGAAGAGACCACACAGGCCATCCAGTCCAACCCCCTGCCATGCAGGAACACCCTCAAATCAATCCCGACAGATGGCCATCAAGCCTCTGCTTAAAAACCTCCAAGGAAGGAGACTCCACTACACTCCATTGAGGCAGCAGATTCCACTGCCGGACAGCCCTGACTGTCAGGAAGTTCTTCCTGAGGTTCAGGTGGAATCTCCTTTCCTGCAGCTTTAATCCATTGCTCCTTGTCCTGGTCTCTGGAGCAGCAGAAAACAAGCCCCCTCCTTCCACTACGTGGCATCGCTTCAAATATTTAAACATGGCTATCATGTCCCCTCTTAATCTCCTCTTCTGCAGACTAAACATACCCAGCTCTCTAAGTCTATCCTCATAGGGCATGGCTTCCAGGCCTCTCACCATTTTGGTCGCCCTCCTCTGGACTTGCTCCAGCTTGTCAATATCCTTCTTGAATTGGGGTGCCCAGAACTGGACACAGTATTCAAGATGGGGTCTCACCAAAGCAGAGTAGAGTGGTACCAGTACCTCCCTCGATCTAGACACCATACTCCTATTGATACAGCCAAGAATTGCATTGGCTTTCTTGGCTGCTGCATCACACTGCTGACTCATGTTCAGCTTGTGGTCTATGAAGACTCCTAGATCCCTTTCACACGTACTGCTATCCAGCCACGTGTCCCCCATCCTATATTTCTGTATTCCATTTTTTCTACCTAAGTGTAGGACCTTACATTTCTCTCTGTTGGATTTCATTTTGTTCGCCCTGGCCCAGCTCTCCAATCTATCCAGGTCATGTTGAATTTTGATCCTGTCCTCTGGCGTATTAGCAACCCCTCCCAATTTGGTGTCATCTGCAAATTTGATCAGCATGCCCTCTATTCCTTCATCCAAGTCATTGATAAAAATATTGAACAGCACTGGGCCCAGGACAGAACCCTGTGGCACCCCACTAGTCACTTCTCTCCAGGATGAAAAGCAGCCATTCGTGATCACCCTTTGGGTTCGGTCAGTCAACCAGTTGCAGATCCATCTGCCAGTAGCCCTGTTCAGCTCACATTTTACCAGCTTCGTTGCAAGAATGTCATGGGGAAATGTGTCGAAGGCCTTCCTGAAATCGAGATATGCTACATCCACAGCATTCCCTTCATCTATCAAGCTAGTAACTCTATCATAAAAAGAGATAAGATTAGCCTGGCATGACTTATTTTTGAGAAATCCATGTTGACTTCTCGTGATTACCGCATTGCTTTCTAAATTAGAAACTGACTGCTTAATGATCTGCTCCAGGATCTTTCCAGGTACTGATGTCAGACTGACTGGGTGATAATTGTTTGGGTCCTCTTTTTTCCCTTCTTGAAGATGGGGACAACATTTGCCCTCTTCCAGTCTGCTGGAACTTCTCCTATCCTCCAAGATTTCTCAAAGATTATAGCAAGCGGTTCCGAAATGACCTCTGCCAGCTCTTTTAATATCCTCGGATGCAATTCATCTGGCCCTGGAGACTTGAATTCATCCAGTGTGGCCAGGTAGTCCTGTACCTCCTCTCTACCTATGATGTGCCTCATTTCCTCTGCTTCCTCCCCTGCTCCCTAACCGCCAGGCTGAGTGCTTGTGTCCTTCTGGGAAAAAACGGAGGCAAAGAAGGGGTTAAGTGGTTCTGCCTTTTCTCTCCCCCCTGTGAGTAATTCGCCATCTTCTCTGCGCAGCGACCCTACTGTCTCTTTCTTTTTCCTTTTGCTGCGGACATATTTAAAAAAACCCTTTTTATTGTTTTTAATGTCTCTGGCCAGCCTAAGTTCATTCTGTGCTTCAGCCTTTCTGACCTCCTCCCTACATCTCCCGGCTACTTGATTAAATTTGGTGGTTTCCCCTTCTTCCATTTCCTATGCATGTTTCTCTTGACTCTTAGCTCAGCTGAGAGTTCTTTAGTCAACCATTCTGGTTTCTTCAGATGCCTTCCATTTTTCCTCCTCATTGGCACCGTTTTAGACTGTGCCTTCAATATCTCCTTTTTAAGGAACTCCCAGGCCTCCTGAACTCCTTTCCCTTTCACTGTTCCTGACCACGGAATTCCAGCCAGCAGCTCCCTAAGTTTACAGAAGTCCGCTTTTTTAAAATCTAAGATGAGTGTCTGGCTACCCTTATCTTCTCCTTCCCACTGAATGCCAAATTCCAACAGGGCATGGTCACTCCCCCCTAAATCCAGATAAGACGGAGGTACTTGCTGTTAAGGGCCCCAGCCCAGGTATGGAGGTTTGTCAACCAGTTCTAGACGGGGTCACACTTCCCCTGAAAGACTGTGTCCGCAGTTTGGGGGTGCTCCTGGACTCGCCGCTTCAGATGACAGCTCAAATTGATGCGGCGGCCAGGAGTGCCTGCTATCAGCTTCGGCTGATACGCCAGCTGCACCCCTTCCTGGACTTGGAACACCTAAAAACAGTGGTACATGTGCTGGTAACTTCACGGCTTGACTTCTGTAATGCGCTCTACATAGGGCTACCCATGTGCTTAGTCCGGAAACTTCAATTAATTCAGAATATGGCAGCCAGGTTGATCACCAGAAGATCTAAAACTGACCACATAACACCTATTCTGAAGTCTTTACACTGGCTGCCTATTAGTTTCTGGGCACAGTACAAGGTGTTGGTTCTTACCTTTAAAGCCCTTCATGGCTTGGGGCCAGCCTACCTGCGGGATCGCCTTCTCCCATATAATCCACCCCACACACTAAGGTCCTCTGGGAGGAATTTACTGCAGTCAATTAGAACTAGGTTGGCTGTGGTTACCCAGAGGACCTTCTCTTCTGTTGCTCCCAAGCTATGGAATGGCCTGCCGGAGGAGACCCGGCATATCACCAGTCTTGACGGCTTTAAAAAAGCCGTCAAGACTGTTCTCTTCCGACAGGGCTTCCCAGACTAGTGTTCCACCACCTCTCATCATCTGTCTCTGTTCTAATTTTGTTTTTAATTTGTTTTTAATAATTAATGTGTTTTAGGGGGATAGAAGGGTTGGTGGGTGGGGAGGATGTGGTACATTTTAATGTTTTAATGTATTTATATATTTTTGTAATGCCGCCTCGATCCACTGGGAGAGGCGGGATAAAAATTCTTCTTCTTCTTCTTCTTCTTCTTCTTCTTCTTCTACAGGCTACCATCCCTTGACCCAAGAGCCACTCTAAACTGGGAGCAATACCAGGAACAGTCTTTGCAGTCTTCTTAGTGTCTGAGGCATGACAAGGGAGGGGACAAGGTGAGTTTAACAATGTCCCACCAATGAGGACACTCAAAGTAATATATCATGAGTAACACATAAGCTTGGCATGTCCTTGGGTGTTAAAGAAGGCAAGGACGGAAACAAATATGAAGCACCTGAGAAGGATGCTAAGCTCATCTGCAGCCACACCTCCTCTTTCTCACATAGTTTTCACCTGTTCAGGTATGAAGTCCCAGGACTTGCCATCTCCTCTTGCCCGTTGGTCACATGGAAAAAAAATGGTTTGTTTGGCTGTGGCCACTGGAAGTCAAATCCCTTCTTCACACAGTTTGCTGAGGAGAACACAAAACCAGTTAGTTCATCAGGGTAAGCTCCTCTTTGGACTCCTAGGCATTCTCCTGAAATGAGCTTTCCATCAACTTTATTTCCATTCAGAAGAGATGACCCTAAATAGCATTGGCCAAAATGTACACCAAGAAGGTTAATTCTTGCCAAGGAGAAAGAGACATCCAGGAATTGGTAAACTTCTGCATCCAAGGCAAGAGATAACTAAGACCTTTTCTTTGCTAGCTCCTCTGCTCAGTCCCATACAAAAGCCAAAGATGGACCCAAAATCAAAGAAGAGCCTTTTGCCCAGCACTGTTTCAGGAAGGGCTAGCTCATTCCACCTGAAGCTAGAACATCCCTGGTGTGTCTGCAGAAAAAGGTAACCTAAAGGTCCTTGCTAGTTGCCCTGCCTCTTGCTATAGCTTAAGAAAGTGCTAAAGTTAATTTCCACAATTTTGACAGCTTTTGAGAATCCTTTTTAGAGTAAGCCCTTGTACCACAAACAAATTGGTGGAGTTCTCAGAAAACAGGGTAACATACGCTCCCCTCCCAGCCTCTCCACCCCTGCTCCCTTCCTTTATACCTGCAGCGACACCATTCCTAATGGATCCCTGGTAGAAGAAGTCAGAAGGAAAAGCAGATAGGGCTGTGTGCATGCGGTACTGCATCCACAAACATTTGGGCCGGGTGCCCAGCTTCACCAGTCGCTGGAAGAGAGACTGAGACAACCCTGCTTTGGCAGCCTTCTTGCATATCACAACAGGACCAAGCTGGGAGGGATCCCCCACAAGGATCAGCTGGGAAGATAAACAGAGAGAAGTCAACAAGCGAGGACTTGCATCTCTCTCTACACACACACAGCCTCACCCAGGCTAAGTGTAGATGACTATAAGAGGACAACCAAGAAGCAGAGATTGCCTGTGGGTTAGGGGCACAGGACCCCTGTGAAAGTGAAAAAACCGTGAATAACTCTTGGTCCTCCCAAACCATATTTAACACACAAAAAAGTACAATCACCATATTCAACCCACTGTGGATTCCTTAAACAGCACTGGCCTACCTGGTTTGCTCCGAGGACAACTGGCACCATGCATTCTGGTTCTTTCGCTTGGGTACTTTGTTCAATTAAAATGGAGTGGAACCGCATATTTGCAAGCTTTGGATCACCAGCATCCACACATGAGCAGCAAATGACATCTGCTTTCTGAGTAGGATAAAGCAGTAGAATTTCAGGAGCAGGCCAGCTTCTCCATTACCACCCCCATAACTACAAAATACCCACAGAAGGCTGTGACTGTCAGGATACTTAGGACCTGCCATATGTTGGTCTGCTGGATGTACATTGAAATAATGCATTTTACCCAGTGACACACCTACATGCTTCAGGTGATGTGTCATGGCACACTGTTTGGAAAGCCCTGGTTTAGAAACTTGTGCTTAGAAAATCTGGGGTCTGTAAGATAAGAGGCAGGAAATATGTGCTTTGGTAAAGGATAAATTTTGGTATTGTACCTATAAAAGATGTCAGCTCCATATCGACTCTATTCCCGGCAACTGCAAAAGAAGTGTGCAGTGTTGCTTGATTTCTACACTACTGTCTATTCTCAGAGTGAAGTTTGTGGAGTGTGGGTTATCCACTACAAGACAATGACTTAACATTTGGATTGCACTGGGATTGCTGATGACTGCTGACAGTATTCTGGAGCAGGACCAGAATGGGACTCACCTCCTCCACATAACTGATTTTGCCACAGGCAACTGGCATGGTCTAACCAGCCGCCAGCACTGTTCCTGTGTTAGACAAGACCAATATCAGAGTAAAAAGGCCCTTTTACCATTAGCAATTCTTGTTCAGCTGCCCATTTTAAAGCCTGGTAGCGATTTTCATTTGTAGATGACAGCTTCCCAGTTTCATCTTTCAGCTGCTGCAGTTTTTGGAGTTTAGGCATACTGAAAACCAAACACACAGACAGGCTCCAATAGTGACTGTAGAATACAACTGCTCAGGAGTCCTCTGTAAGGAAGTCAACTCCTGCTTTTAAATTCACCAGTCAATGAAGTCATCACAGTTAAACTACAGCAACAAATAAAATCTGCCCACACAGTAGGTTGGCAGGAGATTAGAGTAGTCCAGGCAGCAATGCTAAAGAAGCATCAGATAAAAATAATTTTAGAAACATCTCCCTGAAAGTTTATCAGCAGACAAAAAACTTGGACAGATACCCCCTCTGCAGAATCCACAGGACGTATTTCAAGAGACAGAGTGACAGAAAGAACACAAAATTACATGCTCTTCTGAGGCCGCTTCTCACCTTCTCATCATATTCCTGATCTGATTGTGCAGTGCCAAGAAAAAGACTGGGGAGTTAATGGCCTCCCGGCTCTTGGCATAAAGGCGAACTACCTTCAGTCCAGTCTGATGTATTTTCTTTGTCAGTTGATCCACAGTGATGTGGATCGGGGCACAGACTAGCACAGGGCTTGAAAAAAAAAGAAAGAAAAAGAAACCAAAGGTAGACTTATACATTGTATATATTGTATCTTTTATAATCTCAGTATATTTTCTAGTATATCAAAATATATCAAGGTTTAAATACAATTCATCATATCACAATTCATATCATAACATTCATATAGCAATATAACAAAATCAGATTTTATAATACTCTTACTATATATGTGATATACCTTTTATATTTTTCTACGTAGCTTACAACCAGTTTACAACAAATAAATTAATTTAGTTTTGATTTATTTAACTTATTTAAGTTGTCTGATTTTATTTAACTTATTTCCAGAGACAACCCCAGGAGATGGAGCTCTTTTAACACTTTAACAAATTCTCTGTAATATCCACCAGATTTAACTTTGTTCTGAAGTTGCCAAGGTTCAACTCTGCCCTCTCCAGGCCAATTCTTTGATGTCTTTATTCCATTATTATTATTATTATTATTATTATTATTATATTTTTAAAAGTATATAATTACAAAAAAATAAGATCATTCTTTTACAGTTGTTTGAACATACAAAATAATTCACATTATAAAAAAAGAGAACTAATATACATTTCATATCCAAAAACCCACATATCTACAAAATTCATTGGTAATGTACATCCTCAAAATTTAATAACATAAGATAGAAAAGGAAAAATATATTATTTCCTTTAAACCTAGGTGTACAAAACCGTAACTTCCTTGCCTCCTTTAAGAGTTCCTTATACAGCTACTCCCAACAAACTAAAGCTCCCTAATTTTATTTTGTCGCATTAACATGTATTTCTAGTCTTTAGGCAATGTCATTGAGAATAAAATACATAAATAAATGAACAATTTGCTAAGCTAATTCCGTCTTTGCATCGTTATTTGTACATAACTTTACAAGACAACATATGTTACTACCAACCAAAAGCGCATACCTAACCAAAACAATGTGACATTTAACTCATGGATTAGAGATTAGATGTCCTTTTGACATCAAATAGTTTGTAATTAAATTCCAGTCCTGTTCAATTTGCTTTTCTTGTTTCCCCCTCAATCTAGCTGAAAGGAGGTCGAGTTGTTTGTAGTCCAATACTTTTTGAAACCATAAGCGTAAATCTGGAGTGTCAGGCATTTTCCATAGCCTTGCAAAAGCAATTCTTGCTGCTGTAACCAAAAATAATAACGTCCTCTTATTCTTAACTTGGAATTTTGAATCAAAGATATTTGTCATATTTAAGAGGTAAAAGGCCGGATCCACAGGAAATGTTATTTTATATATTTCCTCCATGGAATGATGTATTTTCATCCAAAATTTCTTTGTATAGGGGCATGACCACCAAATATGAAAGAAACTGCCAATATTTTCATTACACTTCCAGTACTTGTTGTTTCCTGTATGGTACATTCGATTGATTTTGTCAGAGGTCAAATAGGTCCTGTACATCATTTTTAAATAGTTTTCTTTAATTTCTTGCAGTGTTGTAAATTGCATGGTACTTTTCCATGATGCATCCCATTCATCTAATGGGATATTACATTGCAGGTTTTGGGCCCGTTTAATCATCACTTCCTTAACCTCTTCGTCTTCCACTTTTTTAGAATTTAGATATTTATAAAATAAAGAGGCTTTCTGTTTGGTTTTCAAAAAAAATATTTTTTCAATCTCAGTATGTGTTTTTTGACACACAAACCCTTCCAGTTTAGAGTCCATTTTAAATCTTTCTTTTATCTGAAGATATGGGAACCAGTTCAGTGGTGTACCATCATTTTGCAACTCATCACACGTCTTCAATCTGACATCATCTGGGGCTTTTATCAACAATAAATCTTTGTATCTGAGCCATTCACCTTTAGGTTTATCTGCCCATTGTCCAAAGAAGGCTTCTTGGGGTGATACCCACAAGGGAAATTTAGAATATAGAGTTTTCTTCACTGTTTTCCAAATTCTAATTAATGACTTCCTCACATAATGATTGGTAAAGTCTGCGTCAATCTTGTCTTTGTTATACCAAAGATAAGCATGGAAGCCGAAACGCATATTAGCACCTTCTAGTGCTAGTAGCCTGTTGTCTTTTAACAATATCCAATCTTGCAACCAAACCAAAGCATTCGCATAGTAGTATAATCTAATATCGGGTAGTCCGAAGCCACCTTTTTCCAGTCTTTCTGAAAGCAACTTCCATCTTACTTTTGACTTTCTTCCCCCCCAAATATATTTAGAAATTTCTTTATTCCATGTTTTAAACACTTTGTCATTAGTCATAATCTGCAAGTTTTGAAACAAAAAACTAATTTTAGGTAGAATATTCATTTTAATAGTAGCAATTCTACCAAGAAATGATAGCTTCAATTTAGTCCATCTTCTTAAATCCTAGGTAAACTCTTTCCAAATTTTATTGTAATTATTCTCAAATAGGTCTTTATTTTTTTCGGTAATCCATATACCTAAATATTTGATTTTCTTTTGTATCTCACATCCTGTTAAGTTTACCAGTTCTTCCTTGTCTCTATTATTCATATTCTTTGCCATGAGGTAAGTTTTACTCTTATTAATTTTTAGACCGGCAGCTTCACCAAAAAACTGTATTTCTTTCATAAGCTCGCTGATTCCTGAGATGGGTTCCTCAATGAAAAAGAGAAGATCGTCCACAAATGCACGGAGTTTGAATTCCTGTCCTTTTATCCTGATTCCTCTTATAGCCGGGTTTTCTCTTACAGTTATATTTAACGTTTCAAGTACAGCGATAAACAACAAAGGGGAAATTGGGCAGCCTTGTCTAGTCCCTTTCTCAACACGAATAGCTTCAGTCAGTTCCCCATTCACGATTATTCTTGCACTTTGTTTCTTGTAAATAGCCTGTATCCAAGAGATGAAGTTATCTCCACAACCCATTTTCTGGAGTGTACACAACATAAAAGGCCATCGGACTTTGTCAAAAGCCTTTCCAGCATCTAAAAACAAAGCGGCTAGCTGTTTATCCTTTCTCTTGTCGTCATATTCAATGGCATTTAACAGAATTCTGATATTTTGCCTAATACGCCGATTAGGTAAGAAGCCATTTTGATCGGGATGAATTATCACGCTCAGTACTTTCTTAAATCTCTCGGCCAATATCATTGAGAAGATCTTATAATCTGTATTGAGAAGTGAAATGGGTCTGTAATTTTCAGGTAAGGTAGGATCTCTGTCTTCTTTAGGGATCAGCACAATGTTTGCATTTTCCCATGTCTCAGGGATACCATTTACCTTAATTTCGTTTAGTACTTTTGTTAGTACAGGTATAATTTCATCAACAAACATTTTATAAAATTGCGCAGTATACCCGTCCAGACCAGGAGCTTTAGAAACTTTCAATTTATGGATAGCCTCCTTCACTTCCGTTATTGTAATTTCCTGGTTCAAAAGGGTTCTTTGATCGTCTGATATCTTTAAGGTCTCGTGCCGTTTTAAATACGATTTAGCATTCCGAAGTTCTACCTCGTGACTCTTGTCTCCTTCATAAAGCTGGGCAAAAAATTTCTGAAAGACTTGTTTAATTTCTTTAGGTAGTGTTGTCTCCTTCTGATTCTTCTGTATCTTAAAAATTCTTCTTTTTTCTCTTTCTTTCTGTAGCTTGTGGGCCAGCCATTTGCCCGGTTTATTAGCATGCTCGATGTGATTAAGTCGACAGTACCTCAATTTCTTTTCAGCCTCACCAATGTTCTTCGCAGTAATGATGCTATAGTTGCCAAATTGAAAAACACTTTACAAAGATTTTTTGATGAAAATATTAAAGAGGACATCCAGTTGAAATCTTTGTAAAGTGTTTTTCAATTTGGCAACTATAGCATCATCTCTGAGCAGGTTCTCATTGAGTTTCCAGTTATATTGTTTATGCTGCCTAATTTTTAAGTGCAGGAGGATCGGATTGTGATCAGAAGTTATTTTGGGTAATATTTCCATCTTATTCACAATAGTATGCAACAATTTAGAGATTAAGTAAATCCAAGTAAAATTTATTTTTTGTTTGATCAGAAGTTGTGTCAGGAATTTGTAGTCCTGTCTTCTTCTCAAGACCTGAGAAGGTATATCTTTATACATATTAACTTCTTGCGAATCTATGCGTAATTTTTCTTGATAACTTCTCTGCAGAATAATATCTCTCGTCCTAAGATTGGAGAAGACAATTACGACATCTCTGGGTAGATTTCTCTCTGGCCAAATGTGAATTTATTCTAAATATCCTTTCAATAGAAGCGTGTAATCTATCTTCTGAGAGTTGCAGATATTCTACCAAAGCTGTTCAACGTAATTTCTTCTTGCAGTTGCTTTTCAGATAACTTTTGCGTTTTTTCCTCAATCTCTCTTGTCTTATCTTGAATTGATTCCATGTCTGTTTTAATTTTTGAAACTTCCTTAGATATTGTATCCATTTTTTTACTCAGACCTTCTATTTCTTTTTTTATTTCTGCCTTAATCTCATTTCTGGAGTCTTTAATATCTTGTTTTATTTCTTGTCTTAGTTCTTGCCTAGATTTATTTAAAGCCTCCAGAATTAGAGCACTATCAGTTGACATTGTATTGGAGTCTATTGAAGCTCTCCTAGTCTGCTGCGTTGAGAGCTTAGTTTGGGCCTGCGACTGCACCCTTCTAGTACCAGTTGCCATTGAAAATACTTATAAAGTTACTCTAGTAAAGAACTGTTAACTTCAAGGATACAGCAACACAATATTATTGCAATTACTACGTAAGCAGAAAAGACTCTACTTGCATATGATCTAATCAAGATTTTTCCACTCTGATCCTTAAGCAGTAATGAATTTTAAACTCAGACACTCTAATATATAATATAATCTAATGAAATTCTACACCCTATATAATTTCTTATAGCAGAGTACAATATAATATATAATCTATGACTTAAAAGTAACGTATGAAGAAAACTTTAAATAACTTCTTGTTAATATCTATACCACTAAACCAGCGAGGTAAGGCAGGATAAGATACAAAATAAAGTAACGTAAAAAGGTGGCTTAATTTCCTTAATATCTTAAATTAGTGATTACTAAATACACATTTAGGGAAAAAGAGAACCAAGAAAAAAAGAAAAAAAGAAGTAATTTAGTAAATAATACAACCAGGAAAAACTTTTTGTAAATAAATCACATTCACTTCCCCAATCTTCCTTCGTTCCTCCTTCGCTCACTCACTGTCCGTCTCAGTCAATTTCCTTCATTCCGCCTCAGCACGCTCCTTCACCCCCTTTCGCTCAATCACAGTCTTTATTCCAATGGTTTAGTCTTTAACACTCTGTCTCTCCCTTAATTATTTCCACCCAGTTAGCTCTTCCCGACATCTTCCTCTTTAGCATGTCTTAGATTCCACAGTCCATTCTCTCTCTTTTTTTAAATCCAGTCTAATTACAGCAATTCCCCTTCCTAAACTGCAAACCACAGGATTCCAGAGGATGCTGAAAGTGGTATCATAGCACTATAACAGTCTAGTGCAGAAATGGCCTTTGTTTGTCCTTTTTTTTAAAAAAAGGGCAAGGAATGGTCAAGTTTGTTTGTAAGCTGCTCTGGAAGGCTGATGACTGCTTTTACATAAAATACATAAAATAATATTTTTCCAACAGAAGTTCCCATGACACCACATCCTCTTACCCTTTTTTTTTGCTTCGCCAGGTGATAAACGATGGCGGCTGATGTCACGGTCTTGCCAGTCCCGGGGCCGCCCTGGATGAGGCTCAATGGACGCCCTAAGGCAATCTGCACAGCAGAAATCTGATGAAGACAGAGAGAAGAGAGTTCACACACACACACACACACACAGAGGCTGATTACAGGTGATGAAAAGTAAACCAGAATCTCTTCCAGATCCAACGCCAATAGGATTAGGTTACCTGAGAAGGACTGAGCTTAGGTAGCCCTTGTACTGTGAAGCCCCTTGGTACACGGTATTGGATAATAAAATCTTCCACCGGATGACCCAAAATTTTGTGGTGGATGTAGTCAGACATAGAGGTTTCATCAGTAAATGTTCTGAGGGCGCTCTCCATTCTGAAAAGAGCAGGCAACCAGTATAAATGACAGCACCCAGGCTGGTCCTGCCAGCCCGTCCGCAACCAAAGAGTTCCCCCACCTGTCAAAGGCAGTTGACTTCCACACAAAGTCCACTTGGAAGTTACGGGTCAATTCCACAGGGGCCTCACAGCAACTCCACAGCTCGACTGCAATTTCATCTCCGTAATCTTCACAACCTTGTTAAGTGGCAACTTCTCTGAAAAAGCCTCAAGTTCCTTTTAAGAGCCCTCCCTCCCCACCCTATATTCTCTTCCTGCCATGCAATTCTACAGAACAAATGCCACCTGAGGGCTCACAGCAGTTTCCACTGCTGAAGCCACATTATGAGTGTTGTTCTGTACGCAGCCAGGATGAATGGAGGCAAGTGGAGTACAGTGGAGTACAGAGTACAGAGTACCTGATGTTCTAAGATGGCACAAGAGAAGAGAAAGCTGTTATCTCAAATTCTGCTTCAAATGCCTGAAGTTGGTCTCACGAATAGGGAATCTACAGTCCAGCCTCCACATTTGTGGGTTTCGCTTGTGCGGATTTGATTATTCACAAATATTTGCTGTCACCTCGGCTGCCTCCCTGTGCCATTTTTAATAGGGACTGCAAGGCTTGTGAAGCTGAGAAACTGTGAATGAGGCTTGTAAGTTCCTCTTAAAAATGGTGTGGGGCAGCAGTGGGGGTGGCCATAAGCCCCACCAACCCCCCACTTCCGCCTTGGGAAGGAACCCTGGTGCCTCAGAGAAATCCATGATGAGTTGCATATGGTGACGGTACTTTTTGTGTGTGTCAAATATGGTTTGGGAGGGCCTAGAGTTATTCACAGTTTTCCCACTTTCAAGGGGGTCCTATGCCCCCTAACCTTAGCGGATGACTGTATTTGCAATTAAACCCACCATGTCAGATTGAGAGGACAAGAACAGGTTGCTTACCTGTAACTGTAGTTCTTCAAGTGGTCATCTCTGCCCTCAGACACTGGGAGCTTTCGCGCACGCGCGGTAACGTTCAGAAAATTCCAGATTCCAGAGCATGCTCAGTGTGGGCATGGGGGAGGGGTTCCCGCCAAGCTGCAGAGCTCTGGAATCTTCCGAACGTTACTGAGCGTGCGCGAAAGTTCCTAGTGTGTGAGGCACAGAGACCACGAAGAAGAACTGAAAAGGATACTATCGGGAACTTTAATCACATGACCAATTCCCTTCCACAACGGGGCCAAATCTCCATTGTATCTCAAGCAGATCTCATCTCCTTGCATCAGCCGCATACCTGTGGGGACACAGAGAAGCTTTCATGTACTTATGATGGTGGCACTGATTCTGCTCTCAAAGAGCAGCAAATGGGTACAGAATCTTGCCAAATGGTGTAAAAAAGAAAACGTAACAGTCAGAACAAATCTTTCCAGCTTGTAAATGTAACTCTTCTAAATTCTGACCTGAATCAGTCTTTGGCAAGGTAAAGTAGGCAATCCTCTTCTTCTTCAGGTCGAAATCCCATCTCACAGTTATGTTATCTTGGGTCTATAGATACAAAAGAGTTTATCTTTACAGTCTATGCCTACTGCACAGCTTGAACAATTTAAGGAGGGCATTTGTCACTGTGCAGAATATCAGTTGTTGATGTAGTCTGAACCACAGTAACAAAGGTATTAGTTCAACTTCTGGCAGGAAACGGTGGAAACAGTGCAGCTTCTACATTGTTTAAAGAAAAAGAACACACTTGATGTCAACTTCAGCGACCACCAAGCTTACCTCAGACCCCTTCAGCTTCTTGCAACAGTCCGCCTCGAGTCTCACCAAAGACCCAAAGATATCCTGATACTGATAGGGATCTTTGTATGTCAGCAAGACGTACTCTGGTATTTTACGTGGTTTCTTTAAGTCCTCTACGGTAGCAGATGGATTCTCCTGCAGCAACAGAGAAGAGAGATCTGAAGAGAGGTACGACTGCAGCTTTCCCTAGGTTCCACAGCAAGTCTTCCCCAATCAACGAATAAGGCACTGCAAATGTTCTCAGACACAAGAGAGATGTCCTTCCCCTAACTCACAAAGAAAAACTTTAGGGCAAAGCCAACTAAATACAGGTTGGTAGGCAGGATGCCCACAAGTATGTAAATAATGCTACATCAACAACTGATATTCTGCACTGTGATAAATGCGGCAAGCTGAATAACTCATGGAGGTCTGCTCAGGGGGAAAGAAAAGGAACTTGGTAAGATTCTGAACTCAAAATTTTTTTCAACCACCTCTCCAGTTCCAAAGATTCCATCTTCTGAGCCTATATTCACAACCTTAGGGCCTACAAACATGATCTGTAAAGCACACCGGGATTCTCAGTGATTCAAATCCTGCACCCAGTACCACGCGTATGTACAGATCTGCTTATGACTTGCTGTCTCCTTCTGCACTTCCTTTCTCACTTTGCTATCTACTCCAGATATGCACCTTCCACAGTTCTTCTAGTTCGTTCATTTCCTGGACTGTAATTTGCCGTGCTCTCCGCTGCTCTCGCTCGGAAGGAATTCTGGCCAGCCAGGAAGGGAAGAAATTATCTTTGATCAGAGGCTGCCACTGCGAACTGTCCCGGTTTAAGCTGCTCTGACTAGCACAAGGCTCCCTACAAAGAGAGTGGGGAAAAAATCACTTTGGACAAATGCATATAAGGAGAGATTAACAGAGAATGCTTTTAAGAAAAGTTCTACTAAGGGTGTAGAAAAAGGAGGTTCTCTCACCTGCACAAGAAGATAGCTCCAGAGTTAGCCTTGGCTGGGATAAAACAAAGCATGAACACATTGCGACAACCACAGTTGTAACACTCCAAGACTGTTTTCCCTAGGGGGCCATCCTTATGAAGAGTCACTTCACTATATTTGGCTCTCACAAGATGATGCACAATGTGGCTGATGAAAAAACAGAAAAAAGTGCCCACTCAGTTGACCAACATAGAATCATAGAATCCACCTCAGCTGAAAGTGATTTTTGTCCCTCAAAGCCCTAAATGGCTTGGAGACAACATGTTAAGCCTGCTCAGAATTCAAGATCTTCAGTCAAGGTCTTGTTGCAATCCCCCAGACCACCGTGAGACCTTTAGTCCAGCACAGCTGGAGAATACCAAGTTGGGGAAGTCTGACATTGATTACAGCCACTGCTGCTTACTGCCAAATGTATTCTGTGATTTTTACCTGCCAGATGTATTCCCACCTCCGTTGCAGAACCACTTTTGGCTCCTGTTGCAATGCAGGACAGAACCTGCATTTCGGATGCCACAGTAACTAATGAGAACACAGAGAGAAAATTTAGTCAGTTTCACTTCAAGACACGGGTGAGCAGGGGGGCTTTCACCTGGTCTTCTTTAACCTAGGTTGATTCAAAATGCTACCATAATGCAAGCAGAAGCTCAACACAGGAAGTGAATCCCACGTTAACACTACAGCATCTCGACAGTCCAAAAAAGCATACCCAACTTGCGGCCTCCTGAAGATCTCAAACTGGCTGCCCACGGCTGCCCACGGATGATGGGCCTTGTACTTCAAGACAATCCCAGAGGTGCAATGTCGGCTACACTGGCACTAGACTTTGGCAACAGATGCCAGCAATGATATCTTAGTCTCTTGCACTAAGAGAGCACATAATTTGCATTTTATATTATGTTCCACTCCATTTGCTGCCTTGCCTTACCTGCAGGCATGCTTAGGAAGGTCCTTGGTGTAGTAAGTGTCTTCCTCTTCTTCAAAATTCAGCTCTGCAAGGAGCTGGCTGTTGTCCACAGCTCGATTCTGGAGGATGCCATTGTTCTAAAGAAAACAGGTTATCTGGTCATGCACCAAAGCCACAGAGAAACAGGGATGAATATAGACCAATATCTTTAATAAACCAAGATGCAAAAATATACATGGTATAATAAGGTTTAAATTTACAATATAAGTGGAGATATAGAGGCTACAGTAAAAGTGGTGTGTTTATTTTTTTTTCTTTAAATAAACCAATAAGGATAAGTAGGAAGTGTTGTAAATAAGATAAGTAGAATAAATAACAAGTTGTAGGATAATTGTATATATGATAGATCTGTTAATTGAAGATTTAATTTCATTTAGAAGAAGAGATATGTGTACATCCAGTAAATGGTATGTATTTGATAAATTTGGTAAGTAATGTAAAAATTTACAGAAAATCTGTACGGTACTAACAATTATTTTCTTTTTCTTTGTAATATTTTAATATATTTTAACAAAAATTAAAAAAAATTAAAATAAAAATATCTGGGGTGCCTACCAGCCATCTAGACTGATCCCAAATAAGTCATAACCAAAACAATCACTAATCCTCATAATGTAAGCATTAAATAATACAGGAAATCATCATTATTCTAAAACAGGGGAAAATTTTTATTTTTCTTTTAAAATAGTCGTAGCTAGAGGTCATTTAGGCTGACCCGAAAATGGGTCATAACTCAAATAATAAAAATATAATTAATGCCACCATTAAATAATAATAGCATCCATAGGGCCAGTTTTGCCCGCTGTGTTTTCACTGACCTGGATGTCATGCTGAGTACATGGAATTCCAAAGGACTGTTGGACATCCACTTCTTTTTGTACAGTCTGAGTCGGCAGAACTGCATTAGGCTGTGCTGAAGAAAAAGGAGGGGCTGGGATCTCCTCATTCTCAGCCCCCTCACCTTTGAAAAACATTGAAACTGTCCCCGAATCTGCATCAGATGGGCACTGCCCGCTTGCTGCTTCAGGAGCACCTTGAGGTTGGGCTGGCCGGCTGTCTTCCTGAGTACCTGGAGGGACAGGCAGAGTGTAGGCAGTGTTGAAGGGTTGCAAATAAAAGTGCTCTTGAGGAGGCTCAGCTGGCCACAGGCTAGGTCCTCCTGCATTCTGCCAAGCAGAGTTGTGGGGGGTAGTCACACTGGGAGCATCACTAAACATCAAGGGTGCCTGGGTGGGGTTTTGGACAGCAGGAAACTGCTTTGGGGGACTTTGATTGGGATCCAAAGGCTGGGAGATGCCAATAGGAGACTAACAGAATAAAGAGCATTTTGGGCATGTGGCTCCAGGTAGGGAGAATAAGCAGGACTTTGGGGCTGAAACTTACCTTGAGTAGCCATCCACTGAGGCACCATCTGTTGAGCAGCAGAGAAGAAAGACACTGATGTTGGTACTGAAGTAGAGTTGCTTGAGTTCCGACTAATATCTTGTCCACTGGGTGGCCTGGCTGGCACAGCCATCAGACCCTGCTGCCCACAAACAGAATTTTCTAAACCAGTTCCCATGGAAGTTGACTGCCCCATAGGGGTCCGTGTGCTGCGTTCAACGTTCGGATATGTTTCAGCAGTGTTTGTAACATGTTGCAGATATGACGAGGGGGCTGCTGTACTTGAAAATGTGCTGTTTGCTCCAGACTGAGAGATGGGTGCTTGTAAATCTGTGTTCAGCCCATGAGAAATGTCCCCAGCAGGCAAATCAGGTGGATGGGTAACAGGAGGTGGAGGAAATGTCACTGGGGGAAAACTTTGCATAACTAGCGGATCGCCTTCAGCCATGTTGCCTAAAGGAGAATCTTGGGGTACCTGCATGCCAAAGGCAAAAGGGTCTGTCACAGGTCGCACAGGCCTGGCTGCTGTAGAGACAGGTGCATTTGGTCACTGACCGAAGGGACCATTGCACCAATACACGTTCCCTGATGTTGCAAGTGGAGGCAGTCCCCCTGCTCCAGAGGGTGCTGTCTGTGGTCGAGGCTGCATCGCAAATGTCTGGCCAAGTCAGGTACCACTTGGAAGAGGATCAGCCAGTGGCGAGAGACCAGCTTGCCTTCAACTGTACTGCAAGGGAGAACACAAACACAGGATTAGACCAATCACAGCCAAGATCCAACAACAAACTTCAGCCATCCAATGCCAGTGGAAGTGAGAGCTTCTTCCCCTCCCATTCTTCCTGTACCCTCCCCTTCAGGCTCCAGAGGATTTCCCAGCCCACTAGAGCAAGTTTTTAAGACAGGTGAGGGCTGCCTAGTAGAAGAAATGGAAATAATACAGTGCTGAATTTTGGCACATGAAAAAAAACTATTTTTCCTTAGTGAAAAGAATTACAAGCCAAGAAACTTTTACTACAATGTCCCCTTTGCTCCACAGAGATGAGATAAAAACATACTACAGGGTTTGTTATCTTTCATATGTAGGTTTACATACTGCAGCTACTTTTACTCCAGCATATGACGACACACGTAATAATAGTAGGTCAGACCAGCATAAGCTCTGTGTAGATTGCCAGCATCTCATGTCAGTGGGGTAGCAAGTCCAGGTGCATTAGGATAGTTTCTGACAAAGTGACTACCTAGTTGTTGTTGTGTACCTTCCAGTTGTTTCCGACTTATGGAGACCCTAAGGCAAGCCTATCATGGGGTCTTCTGTGGCTGAGACCGCATGATGGCCAAGCAGGAAATCAAACCCTGGTCTCCAGCATCATAGTCCAATGCAGAAGGAAAGGGTTACAGCAAAAGAACTGGGAATGGTAATACTGGTTGTTACTCCTTCAGCAGTAGGAAGTTCTACTGACCACAACTCACTGTTTCCTTCTGCATCTGTTCCTACATTCTTCTTTAAGTATGGGGAAAAAAATCAGGTAGTTTCTAGGTTTCGCAACCCATTCCACCCCAAGGGAAAAAGAGTATTTATCCAGAACAGTAGGACAAGATTACTGGAACATCATGACAGGATTTCTCAGCTGGAGAAGCAGATCATACAGTTGCAGGATCAAAACCGAAGAAACAATGTGAGAACTCATGGGTTTGCAGAGCTACCACATGAAACTCAAAAATCCTTAAAAGAAGAAGTGTTAAAATGGTTAAAAAGCATTGCTCCTGAGATTTTATGGGAACAACAGGACATAGAAAGGATTCATCGTGTGACAGCCGTGAAGAGGGGAATAACTCCCAGGGATATCATTATGAGAGTGGCAAATTTCAACAAAAAGGATGATTTGATGAAAGCTATCAGAAAAAAGCCCAGGATTATTGAAGTGTCGAGAGAATACAGTGGAAATCTATAACGATCTATGATGGGAAACAATAAATTGGAGAAGAGAAATGAAACCTTGTTTTACAGAGAGCTGGAATAAGATACAGCTGGGGATATCCCATTTTTCTGAAATTCCAATGGGCTGGCAAATATTACAGAATAAATTCTCTTGAACAAGGATTGCAACTTTTGAGAGATCTGAAATTGATGCAGCAAGATGAAAAAGAAGATGAAGGTGCGGTTGGAGGAGCAGAAGAAGGAGCAGTGGGAGGAGCAACTGGAGGAGAAGAGAAGAAGATCTCCGGAGATAAAAGAAAGGACAGAAGTTGAGGAGGACCGGAAGAAAGAAAGAAGAAGAAGGAAAGGGGGGGGGATAAATGTATGTGTGGGTAGGGGAGGGACAGATGGGGAGGGAGGGAAGGGGGAGGGGAGTGGGAAGGGGGAGGGAAGGGGAAGGGGAGCACTACACTAAAGAGCCAATGGGGAGTGGGATTAAGAGATTGGAAATATGAAAAATGGAGAATAGATTGAGAATATCAACATTAAATGTGAAAGGATTAGGGTCAATAATAAAGAGAGAAAGGATAGAATCGATATTAAAAAAAAGATAAGGCTGATATAATTTTTTTACAGGAGACATGGAAAACGAGATAAAAAAAATGAACTTAAATTGAATTGGGCTGCCACTTATGAGGAAGCATTTGGTACATCTAAATCAAGAGGAGTAGCAATTATAATTTCTAAAAGATGTAATTTTATAGTAGTAAGTGTAGAGTTAGATGAAAAAGGTAGATATGTAATTATACAAGGCGAAATAGATGGAGAAATATATGTTATAGTGAATATTTATGCACCTAATGAGAAGCAAAAAGAGTTTTATGAAGAAATATTTAATAAGATTAAAAATACGAAAGGAGATTAGATAATAATGGCAGGCGATTTTAATATGGTGATGGACAGGTGGAAAGATAAATCGGATCCATTAATTAGAGATAGATATAATAACATAACAATTTTAAATGAATTGGTGAGTAGAAATGAACTCATAGATGTTTGGAGGTTAATAAAGGGTGAGGAAAAGAAATATATGTATTATTCATCAGTTCATAAAAATTATTCAAGAATAGATTATATTTTTGTTTCAAAGAATATGATACCTAGATTAATAAATACGGAAACTGAAACAATAAAAGTAACAGATCATGCTTTGATGAATTTGGATATAACTATGAAAAAGAATTACAGAGAAGCAAAAAGGTGGAGATTGGATACTAACTTACTTAACTATAAAGAGATAGTAAATAAAATAGAGAAGGAGTGACAAGAAATTTGGGATATAAACAATAAGGAAGTAACACAAGATGCATTATGGGATACCATGAAGGCAGTGGTAAGAGAATTATGTATTAAAGAATCAAGAAAATTAAAGAGACAATTGGGGGGGGGACTGAAGTTAGAAAAAGAAATAAAGGAACTAGAGAATGAATATATAATAAATAGGACTAAACAGAAATATATAGTAATACAAGCAAAAAGAAATGAATTAGAAAAGATAGAAATGGATGAAGTTCAGAAAAAGTTAATATATTTGAAAAGGGAATTTTTTGAATATAGTAATAAAAATTCTAAAATGCTGGTTAGATCAGTACAATAAAAAAAAACTAGGAATATGATTGGTGTAGTAAAAGATAAATTTGGTAAAGAAAATAGGTTGATGAAAGAGAAATTAAAGATATTTGAGGAATTTTTTCAAGAATTGTACTCAGCAGAAGAAAAATCTGTAGAAAATCTAGAGGACTATATTAATAAGAATTGGAAAGTAAGGCTAACAGAACAAGATAAAGGGTTGATGGAAGAAATTATATCAGAAGAGGAAATAGAAGTAGTAATAAATAATTTAAAAGGAGGGAAATCACCAGGACTGGATGGACCCTTGGCAATCAATAGAACTATCGTAGCTTAGACAGCTAAATCTTAGAAAGAAAGCCCAGTTAATCTTTCTCGAGCTTCTCCAGTACTACTCTCTGTAGTTTCAAGGATGGAAGGGGAGGGAGCTGCTGCAGTCACCTGTAACACTTGTGGCATGTTCCTTTTCTTGCCACAAGAGGTTCTCGGATACACCTGCACCAAGTGCAAGCTGGTCACCTTCTTGGAGGAGAAGGTTTGCCAGCTGGAGGCACGAATTTCAGATCTCCACCTTATTAGGGAAGGGGAGGAGTTTTTGGATAGGGAAGAGAAGACCTACCGGAAGACCGAATGCATGGAGGAGCTGCCAGATCAGGAAGCCAGTACACTGCGGCGGGAAACGGAGGCTTGAGCGAATGTCACACGGGGGAGTAAAGGACCAAAAAGATAACAGAGACTCTTAGCCTACACAATTGCTTTGATGTACTTGGACTTACAGACAATGAGGAGCACTACACAGAGGGAACAGTATGCCAACAAGAAAGAATCCAACTTCGGCAACAGGAACTAGATCAACGCTCCCAGCCTCAACAGAATGCTCAGGCAGTCCTAGTAAAACACGTTTATCGAGGAGCCCAGGGGAAGCCTCAGAGGAGGCGAGTTCTGGTTGTTGGGGACTCTTTGCTAAGAGGAACTGAAACAGCAATCTGCAGAACGGACAAGCTCAGTCGAGAGGTCTGTTGTCTTCCTGGGGCCAAGATCAACCACATAACGGAGAGGCTAACCAGGCTAGTCAAACCCACTGACTATAAGCCCCTCATTTTGGTTCATGTCGGAACCAATGACACTGCGAGGAGCAGCTTTTACCACATTGCAAAGGACTACGAGTGTATGGGGACCAAGTTTAAGGACCTTGGTGCGCAGGTGGTCATTTCGTCTCTCCTCCCTGTTCAAGGATACGGTGCACATAGGGAAAGAGCAATAGTAGAGGTCAACAACTGGCTCCGCACATGGTGCCGCCAACAACGGTTTGGGTTTTTGGAAGATGGTCTGAATTTCCATGACCATGGGCTTCTGGCGAGGGATGGGCTGCACCTCACAAAACTGGGCAGGAATGTTTTTGCAAACAGTCTTGCAAGGAAGATTAAGAGGACTTTAAACTAAGTTCCGCTGGGGAGGGAGACAATATTATTCAGGGCAAGGACTCAGAGAACACAGGGGGAAAAGGCCCAAATGATACTGAACAAGTAGCACAAGCGGCCAATAGCGGGAGGAGTAGAAACAATAGTACAGGACTTGCAGGAAGGGTCTGGGGACTTAAGTGTCTCTACACTAATGCACGGAGTATGGGAAACAAGCAGGATGAACTTCAACTCCTAGTACAAGAAAATAAATACGATTTGATAGGCATCACTGAGACTTGGTGGGATGAGTCTCATGACTGGAATATAGGAATAGAGGGGTATAGCCTATTTTGTAAAACTAGACCAAACAGGAAAGGAGGAGGAGTAGCCTTGTATGTCAAGGATGTTTTCACCTGTGAAGAGATCCAGGACTTAAACCCAGAAAGCCAGGTTGAGAGCATCTGGGTAAGAATTAAGGCAGAGAGAAACAATAAGGATATTCTGCTGGGGGTTTACTACAGACCTCCAACCCAGGCTGAGGACTTGGATGATGCCTTCCTCAACCAAATGACTGCACATTCAGAGAGGAGAGAGACAGTAATAATAGGAGACTTCAATTACCCAGATATATGCTGGCAGTCAAACTCTGCCAAGACAGCAAGGTCCAGCAAGTTTCTTGCTTGTCTGGCAGACAACTTCATGGTCCAGAAGGTGGAAGAGGCCACAAGGGGATCCAATATTCTAGATCTGATCCTGACCAACAGGGAGGACCTTGTTAACGAGGTAGAAGTGGTTGGATCTTTAGGGGGGAGTGATCATGCCCTTTTGGAATTTAGCATTCAGTGGGAAGGAGAAGGTAAGTGTAGCCAGACACTCATCTTAGATTTTAAAAAAAGCGGACTTCTGTAAACTTAGGGAGCTGCTGGCTGGAATTCCGTGGTCAGGAATAGTGAAAGGGAAAGGAGTTCAGGAGGCCTGGGAGTTCCTTAAAAAGGAGATACTGAAGGCACAGTCTAAAACTTTGCCAATAAGGAGGCAAAATGGAAGGCACCTGAAGAAACCAGAATGGTTGACTAAAGAACTCTCAGCTGAGCTAAGTGTTAAGAGAAACATGCATAGGAAATGGAAGAAGGGGGAAACCACCAAAGAAGGATTTAAGCAAGTAGCCAGGAGATGTAGGGAGGAGGTCAGAAAGGCTAACGCACAGAATGAACTTAGGCTGGCCAGAGACATTAAAAACAATAACAAGGGTTTTTTTAAATATGTCCGCAGCAAAAGGAAAAAGAAGGGGACAGTAGGGTCGCTGTGCAGAGAAGATGGCGAATTACTCACAGTGGGAAGAGAAAAGGCAGAGCTACTTAACACCTTCTTTGACTCCGTGTTTTCCCAGAAGGATACAAGTACTCAGCCTGGCGGTTGGGAAGCAGGGGAGGAAGCAGGGGAAATGAGGCACATAATAGGTAGAGAGGAGGTGCAGGGCTACCTGGCCACACTGGATGAATTCAAGTCTCCAGGGCCAGATGAATTGCATCCTAGGATATTAAAAGAGCTGGCAGAGGTCATTTGGAACCGCTTGCTATAATCTTTGAGAAATCTTGGAGGACAGGAGAAGTTCCAGCAGACTGGAAGAGGGCAAATGTTATCCCCATCTTCAAGAAGGGAAAAAAAGAGGACCCAAATAATTATCGCCCAGTCAGCCTGACGTCAGTACCTGGAAAGATCCTGGAGCAGGTCATAAGCAGTCAGTTTCTAATCACTTAGAAAACAACGCGGTAATCACGAGAAGTCAACATGGATTTCTCAAAAATAAGTCATGCCAGACTAATCTTATCTCTTTTTATGATAGAGTTACTAGCTTGATAGATGAAGGGAATGCTGTGGATGTAGCATATCTTGATTTCAGGAAGGCCTTCGACAAAGTTCCCCATGACATTCTTGCAAAGAAGCTGGTAAAATGTGGGCTGGACAGGGCTACTGTGAGTTGGATTTGTAATTGGCTGACCGACCGAACCCAAAGGGTGATCACGGATGGCAGCTTTTCATCCTGGAGAGAAGTGACTAGTGGGGTGCCACAGGGTTCCGTTCTGGGCCCAGTGCTGTTCAATATTTTTATCAATGACTTGGATGAAGGAATAGAGGGCATGCTGATCAAATTTGCAGATGACACCAAATTGGGAGGGGTTGCTAATACGCCAGAGGACAGGATCAAAATTCAAAATGGCCTGGATAGACTGGAGAGCTGGGCCAGGGCGAACAAAATGAAATTCAACAGAGAGAAATGTAAGGTCCTACACTTAGGTAGAAAAAATGGAATACAGAAATATAGGATGGGGGACACGTGGCTGGATAGCAGTACATGTGAAAGGGATCTAGGAGTCTTCATAGACCACAAGCTGAACATGAGTCAGCAGTGTGATGCGGCAGCCAAGAAAGCCAATGCAATTATCGGCTGCATCAATAGGAGTATGGTGTCTAGATCGAGGGAGGTACTGGTACCACTCTACTCTGCTTTGGTGAGACCCCATCTTGAATACTGTGTCCAGTTCTGGGCACCCCAATTCAAGAAGGATATTGACAAGCTGGAGCAAGTCCAGAGGAGGGCGACCAAAATGGTGAGAGGCCTGGAAGCCATGAAGCCCTATGAGGATAGACTTAGAGAGCTGGGTATGTTTCGTCTGCAGAAGAGAAGGTTAAGAGGGGACATGATAGCCATGTTTAAATATTTGAAGGGATGCCACGTAGAGGAAGGAGGGGGCTTGTTTTCTGCTGCTCCAGAGACCAGGACAAGGACCAATGGCTTCAAGCTGCAGGAAAGGAGATTCCACCTGAACCTCAGGAAGAACTTCCTGACAGTCAGGGCTGTCCGGCAGTGGAATCTGCTGCCCCGGAGTGTGGTGGAGTCTCCTTCCTTGGAGGTTTTTAAGCAGAGGCTGGATGGCCATCTGTCGGGAGGGCTTTGAGGGTGTTCCTGCATGGCAGGGGGTTGGACTGGATGGCCTGTGTGGTCTCTTCCAACTCTACATTTCTATGATTCTATGATTCTATGACTAGGTCCAGAATATTATAAAACATTTAAAAAATGTTTAATTCCTAAATTAAAAGTATTATATAATAGTATATTAAGAGGTGATAAAATCCCATTATCATGGAAGCAATCACTAATAATGTTAATTTTAAAACGAAGAAAAGATCCTACTAATCCAGGTTCTTATAGACCAATATCTTTAATAAACAAAGATGCAAAAATATTGAGAGCAATAATGGCGAAGAGGTTAAATAAATTTATTTATAAGTATACACATAAAGATCAATGTGGTTTTATTCAAGGAAGACAGATGGCAAATTTAATAGGGAAAACGATAAATAAAATAAATATAATGGATAGAGATAAACAAAAAGCTGGAATTTTAGCATTAGATATATTTAAAGCTTTTGATTGTGTGGAATGGCCGGCACTAAAAATAATTTTAAATAAAGTAGGATTAGAAGAGAGATTTAAAGGGTTAATAAATCAATTATAGTCACATAATACATCTGTAGTGATGGTAAATGATGGATTTACAGATCAGATTCAAATATCAAGAGGAACGAGACAAGGATGTCCATTATCTCCAGTTCTATTTGCAATAGTTATAGAAACATTAGCGAATGTAATAAGAAATGATGAGAATTTGGAAGGAATTGGAATTAAGGAGAAAAATAAAATAAGTTTATTTGCCCATGATACATTGTTAACAATTAAAGATCCAGTTAAAAAGATATATAGGATAGATAAACATATAAACGAGTTTGGGGAGAAGACAGGATTAGAAATAAATTGGGCCAAATCAGAAATAATGTTGTTTAATTATACTAAAGAAGAAGTACAAGAATTTATAAGTAATAAAAGAATGTTACTTAAAGTAAAAGAATCAATTAAATATTTAGGAATAGATATTACAAAAAATTTACAAGGACTACAGGAAAAAAATTATAAGAAATTAAAATTAGAAATTAAACGGAAATTAGAGGATTATAAAAATATAAAGCTATCATGGTTTGGTAGAATAGCAGTGGTAAAAATGAAAATGTTACCTAAAATTAATTTTTTGTTCAGAATGTTACCAAGAAAAGTATCAGAGGAAGAATTAAAAGAGTGGCAAAAGTTATTAAATAATTTTTGTAATGGGTATAAGAGAGCGAGGATTAATAAGAAATATTGGTACAAAAGTCAAAAAGAAGGTGGCCTGGGACTTCCAAATTTAAAATGGTATTATTACGCAAATCAACTGAGGTATATCATAGAAGGAGTTTCAGGAAAAGGTGATTTAGAATGGTTAGAGATAGAAGATAGGAATACTGAGATGAAACTGGAAAATATATTTTTTAGGAATATTTCAAAGAAAATTCTTATAGAAAAGATAGAAAATCCCTTTATAAAAAATATAATAGAAATATGGAAGAAAAACAAAAGAAAATTGTTACCGAATATATCAACATTAACTCCGATAGTAATAATGGAAAAATTTCCAATAAATCTAAGAGAAATAATAGAGAAAGAAATAAAAAAACAAAAAAATATATAGATTAAAAGATGGGATGAAAATAATGATTAATAAAGATAGAATGAAAGAGAGATTGCAGGAAACTAAAATATCTTGGTTAAATTATATACAGTTAGAGCAATGGACAAAGAGTATGAAAAGATATGTTAAAGATTTTAAAGAATATACTAAATTTGAACAAATTATTATTCAAAGAGAAAATATGCAAGAAAATGAAATATTAAAGGGTATTACAAGTGAAATATATAAAATATTGGCAAAAGAACAAGAAGAGGATTATCTTAGAAAAATGTGGGAGGAATCGCAAAATATAGATACACAAGAATGGAGAAAAATTTGGAAACAACATCATTTAAAAAAATTATAAGAATAAAAGAGAATTATTATAAAATAGTTTGGAAATGGTATTTGACTCCAGTAAAACTAAATCAGATAGATGAGAAATATTCAAGATTATGCTGGAGAGGATGTCAAGAAATCGGTACATATATGCATATGTGGTGGAATTGTAATAAGATATTGGAATTTTGGCAAAAGGTTTTTAAAGAGATAAAAGAGATAATAGGAGTTGAGGTACCAGTATGTCCAAATATAGGGTTGTTGTCTATATATAATAAGGTTGAGTGTACCCAGGTAATGAAGTAATTAATAACAAATTTGTTAACTGTAGCGAGGTTAAAAATAGCAAAAAAATGGAAAACAAATGGAAAACTTCAAATAGAGGAAAGGTATAAAGAAGTGTGGAATATTGCAATTAATGATAAATTAACATGTAGAATTAGATTTATGAAAGGTTTTGTAAAAGGGAATGATTTTGAAGAAATTCGGAAAATATTTTTGGAAAAGGTTTGATAAGAGATGGTAAAGCTACCCTTTCACAAGAAGAATGGCAATTTTGGAAAGCGGATTAAATAAAAAGTTGGCTCTGGGGGGTGGGCTTATTCACTTTTTTGTGTGTTAATTATGTGGTGTATTGTTTAAATTGGATGTGTGTTGTTTAATTTTGTAAAACAAAAAAAAAGTAAGTTAAAATATAATCGGCTTTGGGGAGTGGGTTTACCTTTAGAGATAGTTTGATATGTTAAGTAATAAGATTATATTTAGTAATAGCAATAGATCAAATCTAAGGGAAAATATAGAATTAAGAATGAAACTATTATAATAAAAATGAGTATAATGAGAATAAGAATTAAAGATAGGTAACAAAAATATACAAGTAGTATGATATAGAATAAGCTGAAGAAGTTTATGATTCTAATGGTATTAGAGAGAAATAATAATGCAAGTTTGCTTTGGTTGAAATTTTGTTTCACTATTATGTGTATCACATGGTGTATTAATTTTTTGTTCTTGCTTTTTTTCTTTGCTGTATAATCAATAAAAATTATTTTAAAAAAAGAGAATCCACTTTAGATATAACAAACCTGTTGTTTTCAAATGAGTTTTGGCTGGCCTATGTAGTATGTAAGCCTCTTGTCCAGAAAGCCATTGGGAAATCTCCTCTGCCTCAAGGTTTTTGCTTGGCTCTTTGGCTTCCTGATGCAGGGAGTTACCTCTCCCAAGCACCCCAGCTTTCCACAGTGAATTATATATACACAA
>CAOLHI010005778.1:0-54109 GCA_948474755.1 Ctenosaura bakeri | reverse complement strand
AGTGGAATCTGCTGCCTAGGAGTGTGGTAGAGTCTCCTTCTTTGGAGGTTTTTAAGCAGAGACAGGACGGGCATCTGTTGGGAATGGTTTGATGTGGGTTCCTGTATAGTAGGGGGTTGGACTGGATGGTCCCTGTGGTCTCTTGCAGCTGTATGATTCTATGGTGGATTTTTCTTGTGGGGGGGACAGACAACTGAGGGTGGAGTTGGCCCTTGCCTGCCTTAGATCATAGCATCCACCTTCAAGACCACTCCAAGACATTTGACTGCCTGAACAATGGACACGATGGTGCCTCATTGCTATCCACATAGAGAAACTGACTGGACTGACAATTGAATCGATACAGAGTTTTGTATTCTGTAGTTGTACCACAATACAGAGCTTTGAAATAACATGTTGTAAATACTGTCATTACCTCAAGTACAGGGATGAGCAAAATATGGCCCTTTAGATATTGTTGGACAACAATTACCAGCACTTCTTACTATTGGCTATGCTGGCTGGGGCTGCTGGGAGTTGCCATCCAACAATCTCTGAATGGCCACACTTCACTATCCTTGCTCTTAACATGCTACTTTTAGTGTTGACAAGGGCCTGTCAACATTTCTTTCACAAATGCTTAATGCAAGTAAAGTTCTTATTGTTTCTTTTTCAATTACTTTTTCTCAACTTTTTTTTTCCAGACTAAGGCTACTTGGGAACATATTGAGGTTTTTTTTCCTGAAGTACATTTTCTTACTTTTAAAAGATTGGTTCTTTCCCCCATTTGAGGGAAACGAAAAAGTAACAAATAAAATAACAAGGTGCAGAAAAACAGAGGTAATAACTGAGGAGGGAAATCTTGACTAATATATAATGGTAGACATTTCATTTAAAAAGTGACCTTCCAAGCTCTACTTGGAAGGCTACTTGGGCATGTTGACAGAAGCCAAAGAAGTTGTGTGCTATATATCTTTCTGTTCTCCAACAGCTGGAGGACTTATGAGAATAGCTGGGAAATTTTCCTTGCTGTCTCTGTGTATCTGCTGCCTGAGACAATTGCCTTACTCTGCCTAATGATAGGGCTGTCCCTGCATCTACAGATCTGTTATACAAGAACAACCTCCCCTCAGAAACTTGATGAGCAGATCCAAGCAGTTGCTTCCTGAATCTATGACAAGTCTATATAAACTGTGGCTGGCATCCAATTTCAGCAGTTATGACATTGTAAGCTAAACTTAGGATAATGTAATTACTGAGGATTTCTGTTTACAATAATGAACAACCAAATGTGACCCCAAGAACCTTCTTTTGCAGCTTGGCAGCACCCTGACTGAAGTGTTCCCCAAATGCTGGAGATCCATGTGCTGGTAAATGATGTCCACAGCACATTCTCAGTTGCTTGGTACCTTGGGACAATCAGTTGTGGCAGGACCCCTTGGGGTCTCTCCAGTTGCCTGTTCTCAATGCACCCTTTGACCAGGAGTGTGCTGAGGACAAGAGTTGGAATTCAGAATCACATTTACAAATGACTAACATAGAGTTACTGGCTTGTATTCACAATCCTTCTTCATTCAACATCCCTGCAGAATGTGTAGGGATCATGAAATTCCCCCAATCAGGACTTTCTGTGCAGCAGCCAGTGCAAGTGACAAGGGCCTGGTCTGCTGACTATTGGGAGGCAGCAGACTGATCTTTCCACACCCTTTCTCATGAGTGATCTCCAGTGCGACAATCAGAAGCAGAATCCCTGTCATAATTCCTCCTTGCAGTGGAGTTTGCTCACGGGAGGGGTGGTGATGGAAACCTTAGCCTCCTACATCCCGATTGACTGGAGTACAGACCTCTATTGCTTGCAGCAGCTACTGCCTAGTAAGTATGGATTGGGGGGGTGTCAGATCAGGAGGTGCTACTTAGCTAGAAAACTAAAGTAGTTATGTAACTAAGTAGCTGATATAGAATCACAACTGTAATTTTAGGTGCCCCAGTCTTCAGTGCCATGGAGATGCTCCAGTAAGGACACTCCCAGGCTGCAAAAGTAGGTTGGGGGTGGACGTCATCAGTTGCAACTATGATGACAGAACTCTGACATTGTAATTAATGACATGAGATCGCTGCCTGTGTTACTACATACAAAGCCTTGCCTTTGGGGGTATTATACTATACCTAAAATACTTCTTAAATATATCAAATATTTTTTCTACACATTAGATTTTTTTCTTATTTATTTTAATGGATTTTGATTTCCAGAAACCATTTTTTTCCCATTAATAGAGGAAGTCTTTGAGGAATCTTTCCCCATCCCTTCTGCTTCCAAGGATGCATTGATTTGTATTCTGCTACTGTTTTGTGTGTGTGTGTGTGTGTGAGAGAGAGAGAGAGATAACAAATCTGGGTGGGGGGAGCAGTCTCAAGTCTCTTGCCTTTTTTGTCTACCCTACAGATTTGTGCTGAGCTGTGCCTTTTAATAGCATTTTGTTTTATTGGTGGATGAGCACTCAGTGGGGCTTTTTTATACCTTTTAATGCCACTACAGAGGTTTGATATATTCCTGTTTTCTCTTCAGTCACAAGTGAAGGCCATCATCATGAGAACCATAAAGGTACAGAGTCACAGGACTGTCCAGAAGAGAAGTACTTCCCACTGAACTATGAAATTTCATACATATGTTTGTAGTTATTCCTCTCTCTAGGATGGGAGACTGTCAATGAATGCAGAGGGCCTTTGGTATCCACTAGGATTTGGTTCCAGGAAGTTCCCAAACCTGTGAATAACAAAATCTGTGGGTGTTCAAGTTCCATGATCTACATTGTGTAATAAAAATGATGTCCTTTATAGAAAATGGTGACCAACTCAAATGCATGCCAGAGAGAGGCTGAGGATCTATGAAATGGTGGGAGGTTACAGCAGGGTTATGCCTACACATCAGTGTAGGACTCAGTGTGCAGCAAAAGCAGGATTTGCTTTTTGGATTTTTTAAAAAATATTTTTGAGCTGTGGTTGATAGAATCTATGGGTGCAGAACCTGTGGATATGGATGGCTGACTTCACCAGGTTCTGTTTACTATATTTCAGCGGAAGGAACTAGCAGAACTACCTCTGATTATTCCTTTCCTGAGAAAACACTGTGAAATTAATGGGGCTGGCTTAAGTTGATAGATGATTTCAAGGCATGCACACACTTTTAGAATTCTTTTTTCTCTCTTACTCCCACCAATTTTTTGTTATTCTCTTACTGTGTTATTTGTGTAACAGCCTTGCTTGTCAGAATATTGCTGCTGTTAAATGATTAGGGGAAGTTTATGTATTATTGAGATAAATTTTTGCTCTGACAACTGGTTCCTGTAAATATTCTCTCTCCTTTGAAGAAGACCCTTACTGTTGAAACCAATTCTTTCCAGAAATCTCTTACATTAAATATCTATCTATTTTGATTATATGACCCTTTCCACACGGGGGTTAAAAAATGGTGTAGAGCGACCTCTGACGGAGGTCGTCTACACCATAAAGTGGATTGGGGCGGACTACTTTTGCATAGTTCCACACCCCAATCTGTGCAGGAGCGACCGGAAGTGGCGGCGCCGCGTGCTTTTTAAAAACCATTTTTCAGGAGGTTTTTAAAAAGCAAGGGGCATGCAGCTGCGTGCAGCCCCATGCAGCCTGCGTGCAGCGCGGTGTAGATTTGCAGGTGTGCGCAAGTGCACGCCTGCAGACCTGCCAGGGGGCGGGCTCCCGGCTGGCGAGCTTCTCCGGTTGGTGGAGAGCCTCCGCCAGCCGGGAACCACCATTTTGGATGCTGCAGGACGCCACGGGACGCCAAAGAGTGTAGAGCAGCGAACTCGTGCTGCCCCACATGGCGACGGACTTACCCGGTTGCAGGTAAGCTCCGTTTTTGGTGTGTTTTCGCCCATTTCTTCCTCCACTTGTGGAAAGGGCCTATATGTCATATATGTTTTGAATACATTATTCCATTCATACAACCCTGCTAGTTTTAGGTTTTGGCATCTCTGATGCCTTCTCTACCGTGATTCCTCACCAATATCTGTCCTGTTTGGTTGTTTCTGACCCCTGTGTTCTGTCTAATGGCTCCACCAGCCCTTCTGCCACTAAGTTCTATTAAGTCGTAAACACTGGTTGGTTTCAGTTTCACATACAGTGTTACTTTGTGAAGCCACCTTGACATTGTTAATCTCTTCCCCCCTTCAGCTCAACAAGCCAAGAAACCTGAGTGAAAATATCTCAGCTTCTTCCATCATCCACTCCATATTGCAGCAAGATGCTCTTCGTTCCACATCAAAGCATCCATAGTATTGATTCCCAGAGATGAAAAATAAGTTTAAGGCAGAAAGCTTCAGGAGGGTGAAAAAAATCAATATAATTTAAAGTGACTGAGTGGGACTATTAATTCCAGTGCCAACAGTCAAGGAGGGTTACCCTATCTCATAATGTTTTGGTGTCTGGGACTTCATTTTAGTTAAATTTGTCACTAACAACATGCTGACCTCTCCACACCGACTGCTTGAAACTAAATTAAAATTAGAACTCTTTTTGAGAGATGGATTTGATTTTGTAAAATGTGTGGAAGAGAAAGAAAGAAGATGCCATGCAAGTAGGTACCTCTGAACTTCCTTCTTCTTTTCCTCATTAATCACTTTTGCCATCTTGACCACACTCTAAGGTTGCTTGGCCACATGTGTTCTGGTTTTCACCTCTAAAATGTTGAAGAGGAAGTGGACTGCCTCAGGAACCTCAAAGTTTGGATGCAAGAGCTGAAATTACCCCCCAGATAGAGTGCATTTGAAAGCCTGTCAGAGGAGAGTCTCTGATCAAGGGTGTCTTTTATATCATGGATTCTACATCCAATTCCTGTTTAAAACCAGGAGAGCAGAGACCTGGAACTTGTACTTAGCAGCACCTGAACAGCAGGCTTACAGATCAGAGACCCGGCCACACCTAGTGAGATGGACTAAATTTCTATTTTAAATGATATTTCATTTCATGTATACTACTTCTTTAACATAAAATTTGGTACTAGAAATAACATGGAAAGAATAGAGATAGATGCCTGCATTAAAAGAGTCCATTTCTGCACTAGACTGTTATAGTGCTATTGTTCCATTTTCAACATCCTATGGAATCCTGGGGCCAGACAGACAAGAGAGACAGGAGACAGGTAAAAAGAGAGAAGCAGTTCAACATATTTTGCTAACCTCTTTATCCAAAAATAACAATAGGTAGATAAGAAATGAAACAACCAGCTTTCCTAAGCTTTGCTTAAGTAAACAAAAACACTGTGAATGTTCTAGAGACCACCTGAAAGCTTCTTCCAACATGCAGCCAGGAATGTTTTCTTTTGCAAGGCTCTATGTTACTTGTGAGTTCCAGTGTGGTGGCCAAATTTATAGATCTATGCTTCTCTAACATGTTGGGGGAAAGGCAGTGAGGCAGGCTTGTTTGCTTTCCTATGTTGGCTTTTCTCTCCGTTTGGTTGCTCATGCAGTAAGGGATCCTGGAGACAGCTGCTGTATACCTTGCCTGTTGTAGCCACACACAGCTACAGCAGGATTGGTCAGAGCAGAATCCCATTCCTTTCTAGGTCAAGCTTTTATTGCAATTTTTAAACTGCAGATTCTCTGCTGCAACCTGATAACAAAAGTCTGCATTTCTCAAGCCTTTTTTCACCACCTGCATGGCAAATTCACCATGCCTGTATTTATAAATTTCCATCTATATGCAAGCAACAGTGTACACATGCAGCCTAAGCTCCACTGTTGTGTGGGAGGAGCTGCAACATGAAATAGTGTCACCATTGTGACTGAATACTGATTGTGAATATGGAACAGTTACAGATGAATAAATCTAGATACCTGGTTCTGTATTTGTGATCACTACAAAGTAGCTGGTACAGAATACTGGCCAATGTTTCCAAGGTCAGCTCCAGAGACCTGAAAGGTACACAGGAATCTGGTCTGTCTGGTCTGTCTTCTCAGTATTGCTGTTACCCTGTTTACTGGGGGTCCCGGGAGGGACACCTAAATAACCAAACAACAGCACGACTTTGGGGGAAATTAGCTGGAACACTCACTAAAGCTAGCGAGAGGCAGGGTAACTTAGCAGGATCTTGCAACCAGCGTCTATAGGGTTGGGTCAGTCAAGCAGTCAGACAGGTTAAAGTAACAAAAGTAACAAAAATGATGTTTATTAAGTACAAACAATATTAAAGACACCACAGTCACACAGATAACTAAGGAATCAGAGATCGATTTGAAATAGGGATTTTTAGAGGGAAATGGGTGACACGACACCTGTCTCGTAGTCCTGGAGAGGTCTAAAGATTGAATTCGTTGATATGGGGTCTCAGTATGTGGGACTGAGGGGACAGCTTGCCAAACAAAGCGGCAGCAAGGCAGTCTGGAAGTTCGGAGCGGTCCGAGGGTTGAGCGGGCTCAGTTACTGGAACTGAGGGGAAGGCTTGCCAGGCAAAGCGGCAGCAAGGCAGTCTGGAACTCAGGAGCGATCCGAGGAAGGTCTCGGAATCAGGGGTTTTTATAGGGTGAATTGTGACTGCAGGCCATACCTTACTCGGTGAGAACAATGCAATTTAGGAGCGGGACAAAGCTTTGGAAAGGTCAGAATTTAGCATGATTGACTTAGAGCCGAATTAACAATAGTGTAGCCAGTATACAAATGCGGAGCGCTTAGTACAGCTTTGTTAGGTTGCCTGCTTGGGGCAGGGAGCCTTTGTTAGTATCGCGCATATGCAAGAAGGTGTTTGCCGGAGAGGTCCCTGAAGCGACGAACTGGCTGTATCTGGCCTGCCTGGGTGGAGAATGGAATGTCCAGCAATTATCGGCCATGCCTGTTTACGTGCTTGTCCGGAGGCCTCACAAACACGTGGAGTGGGGTGGCAGAGGAAAGCCGAATTGTTTGATATCAAAGTGATATCGAGTGCTATCTCCGGGTAGGCCTGGTCCACAGTAACACTGCTTAGAAATGTTTTTCATTATTCCAGTCCATACCTGACCATGGAGAAGACCAGGGATGTTTCTGCATGCCAGGGCATGTTCTGCCACTGAGCTATTATCTGCTTCCTAAGAAGGAAATGCTCTGTTCCTTTAAAACATAATGTTACCCCACTGCTTAGAACACTATCTCTCCATGACCAAGGATATTGTCATACTGTGTTCTCTGCAGGGCCAAGTACATTGTCAGCATCTAATCCATAAAATTAATAATCATTAGCCTGCCAGAAGACATGTTCATCATCAACAAAATGAACACAGTAGGAAGACATCAATAGCTGTCTGCAGACTGAAAGCAAAATCAGACAGCTAGGCTACTTTCTAGGAGAGGGGCTAATGCATAGATGTCTTTCTAACATTTGCACCACCATGTCAGTTTCTCTCTGCAACCCAATTCATGCATATTAGACAGTGAAAGCTATAGAGACTGATTGAAGTCTTGCCTTCTTTCCCTTATTATATAATGCAGGTGGCTACACCCTGAAGAGGAGAGCTACTTTTTGTGAATACAGGTCCCAGGACCCCTCATCCAGTTATATAGGATTCCGGAATTTGTAATTTTTTTAAAAGTTAGTGATGCCAAATTCAACACATGGTAAGTTTTGCTCTTTCATAAAGTAGAGTGAGGCAACGAGATGGCCAGGCTATAGGTACCGAAGAGGGTGAGTAGGGCAGCAGCTCCAGAATTGTAGCCACTCTTCCTTTTCCTCCCCACCCTGGTTTGCTGCCTGCAATGTGGTAGATTTGGCTGGCATCTCTGTTGACTTTGTATATGAACTGGGGGTGGGGAGCCATAGCACCGTTTTGCCATTCACATCATGCAGCAAAATATCTTGGAAGAAACCTGGTTTAACAGCATCACAACACATGGCAATTTACACAGAACAAGATGAGGTTTTGTCAGGTTGCAAGGCATCCCTGCCATGACAATGGGTAGAAAAGAGAGAGGAATAACAAAATAAGGCACCAACAGGCTAAGCATGTATTCAGATATGTATTATTTGCAAACTTGCTAGAATGTATTTAATGAACGCCAAAGGCCACTATGTATTCCATATAAAAGCAGATGCTAATTGCTGCTACAATGCATCTAATAGATTACTTGCTGTTACTTTGTATTGGATGAATGAGGGAAGAGCAATAAGGCTGGAAAGTGAAAATGAGAAATATTTGGTGCAAGGATATTATGAGAATGGAGATAATTGGAGAAGGCACGTAGACAGGTTGAATACTGTCTGGAGACTGGCATGAGCCTGGGAAAATTATGAGGGGGAATGGGCCACACTGCACTAACCAATGAAAGATTTGTGAGCTTAAATTTGTACTGATAACCTATAAAAGATGTATCCTGTCTATGGTAATCAGTTATGGCAACTTCTGTGGAAGTGTGCTGCTGAATAATCCTGTGAATAACCTACTGCTGCTATCAGAGTTCATTCTTGGGTGGTGAGTTATCCAGTACATGACAGGTTTTGAGACTGAAGACTCAGAACGGAAAGTTTTAACATTAAGGGGAGGAGGTCCCTCACAAAAGAGTGAGGTTTAAAGTCTAAAGTAGGCATCATATTAGAACCATGGTGGTGCAAATGAATGGGTTAACCCACATCTCCAGTAGTCTTCCTTCCTTTCCTTCCTTCCTTCCTTCCTTCCTTCCTTCCTTCCTTCCTTCCTTCCTTCCTTCCTTCCTTCCTTCCTTCCTTCTCAGTATACACTAAAGCAAAAACAGAAACAGAGAAAACAAACAACAATACCATACAATAACAAAGGAAACACAATAAAAACATGATAGGAGAACATCCTACATTTGAACTACCACTAAACTAACACACAAATAATTAAAAAAGATGGTTCCTGCTCTTATTGCAAACAGGTCCTGCTAAAATAAAAGTACTTAACTTTTTAAAAACTCAATAACTAAAACCTAAATTATTTATTGTTGCTCCAAATGTTTATACTTTAAACAATATAATTAAAAATATGCCTTATACCAATAGTAAAAGTTATAAGAACAAAAACTGATAACTATTCCTAGTAATATTAAAATAATAATATGACATAATCATATTAAACTCACAGTATATATATTAAATAATCTGATATGATAAATCTAACAATGTCAAATAAGTAAATTATACAAACTTATCCTCTATATCAATTTCTTAGTTATATTTATAAAATCATATAAAAGGTCTTATAATCTAAAACAAAAGATTATTCTAGTCAAACAGTATTACAAGATCCTCATTAAAATGAAATGATTCTTCAAAGTTATTAGTAAATTTTAAGTAATATTCATTTAGCTATACAATAAAAATAAAATAAGTGTTCTAAACAAGCAACAATTTAAAGTAATCTAATATTTTCATAATACTATCAGTCATCTGACATCTAGTGGTATGTAGGAGTCAAGATCTGACAGCAGATTTGGAACAGGAGTCAGTGCTTTACAACCAAAGTGAGTACATTAGACATTAAATTGCTGCCATTTATTCAGAACAAATAAGCAAAGCAAGAAGATGGATTTTAATTTCAAATTTTAGTGCCCTGATTCAAATGCCAATTTTTGGCTTTAAAAAAAGGTGAAATGCAGACAGAAATTCAGTCTCTTTTTGAAGTCATATGAAGAAGTAGACTCTGCCACCTCTCCAAGCAATTGGTTCTATTGCTGAATTGCTGTTATGTCAATAAGTTCCTTTCAATGTTCAATAAAAATTGTATTCCTGTAACTTCAAGTCATGAGATTTATTCCTGGGGCAGCACAGAATAGCCCTGCCCCCTTCTTTCTGTGACAGCCCAGTGCATACTTTTGGAGTTTGAAATATCATTTAGATATCTTTTTGAACTATCTGTTAAATCAGTTTTGACCCATTTTTTCTCATACAGTTGGATAAGGAATGATAGGAGAAAGGGATGGGAAACTTTCAGCTCTCCAGATGTTGATGAATTTCTGCCCATAGCATAGCTTATTATTGGATAGACTGGCTAAAGCCCTTGGAAACTGGAGTTCAGCCACATTTGGGAAATAAGAGGTTCCCCAGCCCTGAATGATATGTATGCATCACATACATACCGTTGAGAAACCTCCTGCATTTCTAAAAGGAAATTAGGAGATGCTCTGAGTATTTTGTCATTCATTGAGTATAACTGAATAAAATATAGATTTCTATTCTTTCCACTTTTGTAATTACTGTATTTACTGGAAAAGTAAATATAGCTGTACAGTCAGCCCTCTCCATTTGTGGGTTTGACTTTCATGGATTTGATTATTTGTGAGTTTGTTCAACCCATGCCCCCAACCCAACTCAGGCACTTATTTTGGAGGGGGGGAATCTCCCCTCTCAGCAGCTCCAATCCTAATGCCCCTGCAGGTACATCCAAGGAAGGAAATGGCCAAGAGAGAGGAAGTATAAGGCCATTAAGCTGACCCTCCTTCCCTTTTCTTTCCCTGACCTGGTTTGGAGCCTGGGCGTTTGTCCTCTCCACCAAGCTTCGGCACCCTTCCCACAGACACACAAACATTTTGATATTTGCAGTTTTTCCATATTTGTGAGGGTCTTGCACCTCTAATTCTAGTGAATGTAGAAAGTCAACTGTATAGCAATATTTTAAAAACACAAAAACCTCTCCTCTCTTCAACAAAGAGTCATAATTACAGTTTGGGACAATGGATGGAAAATTAGTGAATAACTGGCAGAACTCGAGAAATCATTTTATTTTTGAACTGTTACTCTCAGACTCCCCAAGGAAGCATAGGCACTGATCGTGCTGTCTGGGAAATTTTGAGAGCAGCAACCAAAAATATTATTTTTCAAGTCTTGATGACAAGTTTCCCTTTCCCTTCTTTACTATTGTAAATATTTTAAAATTGTAATTTATGCATGCCTTCTTTAGGCCTAAAAAACTCCTAAATTAAAATAAATTAATGGGAATTTCTAAGTCCACAGTTACACAAATTCCCTCGATTAAGCGGCTCTGTTTTAGTTGTGATTAACATTGGATTTAGGCTGTAATAGTTAAATAGTGCCATGAATTGTTTAGTGATCTGTATATTGTTGCTCTGTCATTTCCAGTATTTTGCCATTGGCTTTATTGATCAGGATTGGTAGGACTTCAACAATATCCAGCGAACCAAACAATTCCCACCCCTAAATTAAAGTTATCATGTTTCTAATGGTAAATATAGATTTAAAGGGCACTTTGGAACCCTTGGTATGCCTGTCCTCTAACTGTCCTGAATTGGCAGGGACAGTCCCAGTTAATCTGCTGTCATCCCACTTTAAGAAGGTCCCAGTTTTTCTTTCCTCATCTTGCTCTCCCCCGTTGTCCCTGACTTAATTCACTGGATGCAAACTCATTTTAAAGTTCAAAAGTACAGTCTTCCCTCCACATTTGTGGGTTTGACCTTCACACATTTGATTTGTGAAGGCACACGTGTGCATTCCCTTGCTTGATCAATTGGGCAGGAGGGGAGTTATTTGAGGTTTTTCAACTTTCACAACTTTGATTATTTGTGAGGCCTGTGCATGCCTTCTCCTCATTCTCCTCCTCCCTTCACTCCCTTGTCTTTTGCCTGGGCACACGTGCCTTTCTTCTCCCTGTCTGGGCAAAAGGTAAAGGAAAAGGAGGGCGAGAGTGGAGAGGAGGCACACAGTTTCTTTCCTTCTCCATGCATGGGGCTGTCCCCTCCCATTTGCTTGCCTTTTGCCTGGGCATATAGAAAGAAGGTACATGCCCCTGGGCAAAAGGCAAGGGAGTGGGGGTCAACTCTGTAAGGGAATGGGAAGGGAAGTATAGGGAGGGAAGGCATGCGTGTGCATTCCCTTGTTTGCTGACTTGGGCAGGAGGGGAGTTATTTGTAGTTTTTCAACTTTCCTGAGGGCTGGATTCCGGAGGGAATACCGATTGAGGCCCAAGAGCTCTCTGGCTGAGAATTCTAAAAGCACCTCCCTGAGCTGCAAACCCCAGGATTCCATAGAATCTTCTTAGGCAACCAATCATATGAGGCCTTTGCCTGACACAGCCAATCATATGAGGTCTTAACCTGACACAGACAAACAAACTTTGACTTTTATACATTAGATTTATAGACGTGTGCTTTAGCTCCGTATGCCTGCATGGCAGGGTCTTGGACCAGATGCCCTTTGCAGTTCCCTCCAACTCTATGATTCAGAGTTGGGACAAAGCTTTCAGAGTCATTTTGATGAGATCTGTGGTTCTTAAGCTCTCTGGCATGAGAGAAGCTTTTTCCCAGTGGTTTCATATTTGTGCCCATTGGATACAACTTTTTCTTTCTTTCTTGGAAACTCACTGTGGACCAGCAGCTGATAGCTCAAGGACTAGCACCAGTCTGTGGACTGCCACTTCGAGTAGCATTCATAGGCCATTTCCGCACTAGCCTGTTATAGCGTTATGATTCCACTTTCAACATCCTACAAAATCCTGGGGTTTGCAGTTTCGGGAGGGGAAACTGCAAACCCCAGGATTCCATGGGATGTTTAAAGTGGAATCATAGCGCTATCACAGACTAATGCAGAAATGGCCATAGAATCATGAGCTTCCTCCTATGCTACCTTTGATATTTTTTTAAAAAAAGCTCTTAAGGAAAATCCCCTATAAACTATACATTACCTGGATATTTCAGTTCTGTATTTATATTACTGAGCCAGCAGGGAGTAGTGGTTTGAGCATTGGACTACAACCCTGGGACCAGGGTTTGATTCCCTGCTTGACCATGGAAACCCACCAAGTGACTTTGAGTGCATCACACATTCTCAACCTAGAAAACCCTGTGATAGTTTCACCTTAGGATCACCATAAATTGGAGATGAAGGCACAGAACAACAAAAATCAAGACTTTGTTTTACTCCCAAACTGAATCATCTCTCAAAAACCTCACTTTGAACTAATTATCTAAATAATTTTCCTATGAACAGGAATTGAAGTATTCAAAAATTGAAGCAAAGAGACTCGTCTATTTATGTTGGGCTGCCTTGCAAAAGAGTGTAACTAATTTTTATAGTGGGTCCTTTAAAGCTATATTTAAAAGTATTTATTCTTTTCTCATCTTGTTTGCTATACCTTTAAAAACAGCCTAAGAGGCTTTTCAAGCATCACAATATAATTTCACCTGCAAAGTGGGTGAACAAGAAACTACTTCTGGAGATGTCTTCTATTTTCCTTTGTACTTTCACTGGAAATGGGGTCCTGGTGAAGAAAGATGTATGTATTAAAAATACCAAGGTCATTTTTGCTTCCTGACCACAAATTGCTGAGTGGTGGAATTCAGTCTTTATTAGCAGTGTTCTAGAGGAAATAAAGAAGCACTCTCATAGCTACTGAGTGTTTATTTTGAGAAAAAGAGATGCTTAGGTCTCAAGGCAAGATGGGAGGATGGGTGAAAAAAAAATTCTGTTACTAACATTTACCTGACTTAAATCAGACTGGGAAAACACAGCTATCCAAATGTTGATGAATGATTATAACTCCCATGAATCCCAGCTAGCATAACTAATAACAAGGAATGCTGGGAGCTGAAGTCCAAAAACATCTTGATGGCCACCCTTCGCCTATGCTTGTTCTAAATCCAATTGCTAGCCCCAACTAGAGTACATCCAAAGAATCAATGGGATTTACAAAACTGTTGACTTAATGTGACTTCAAGTTAGCTGTTGCCTTACCGTATTTGTTGTTGTTGTTGTGTGCCCTCAGGTTGTTTCCAACTTATGGTGACCCTAAAGCAAACCTGTCATGGGATTTTCTGGAGGCTGAGGGCATGTCATAAACCCAAGGTCACCCAGTAGGTTTTATGGCCAAGCAGGGAATCAAACCCGGTTCGCCAGGGGTGTAGTCCAGTGCTCAAACCGCAATACCACACTAAGTTTGCCTATGCTGAACCTACCCTCTGGTTGGAGTTCTTCATTGCAGTACGCCTCAGTTGCTGTTGCTGGTCCTAGTGAACCACACTCAAATTTCACCCCTTTGTGCACTCTTACACAGGGCTCTATGTGTTAAATGCACCTTTGTAAGAACAGACTTTCTTGTCTCTGTTCTTACAAGGAACAGAGTCTAGACTTAGGACTAAAAGATACTTTTTGTAGTTTCTCTGTTTATTAGCTTTTGTTTGTTAACTCAAATAAATATTCCTGCTACTCAGACATCCAAACTGAAGAGCCTGGTTTGTTGGAAAGGGTGTGCTTGAACCAGAATTTAATAGAAATAAAGAAAAATCCCTACACATTGGACTTGCCAGTTTGTGTTGATTAAGAATGAAGGAACACCGAGAGCAGGAATTTGTTTTTAGTTTCATCAAATGAACACTCTTACCGCAAAGCAAGCCATTTCTGGTTATCCCCATCTTTGTTTATTTCAGAATATTGACAAGCTGGAACATGTCCAGAGGAGGGCGACCAAAATGGTGAAGGGTCTGGAAGCCATGGCCTATGAAGAGCGGCTTAGGGAGCTGGGTATGTTTAGTCTGACAAAAAGAAGGTTAAGAGGAGACATTATAGCCATGTTTTAATATTTGAAGCAATGTCATGTTGAAGATGGAGCAAGCTTGTTTTCTGCTTCTCTGGAAACTAGGACATGGAGCAATGGATTCAAGTTACAGGAAAAGAGATTTCATCTAAACATCAGGAAGAACTTCCTGAGACAGCCAGAGCCATTCAACAGTGGGATATGCTGCCTCAGAGTGTGGTGGAGTCACCTTCTTTGGAGGCTTTTAAAGCACAGGCTGGATGGTCATTTGCTGGGAGTGCTTTGAGTGTTTGGTCCTGCATGGCAGGGGGTTGGACTCTATGTTTCTATGATTCTGTGTAGCATGTGTATATGGATTCCTTGGAGCTCTACTGCAAACCAAAACATGTAAACCAGAGTTCAAATCCCTGCTTGGCCATGGAACCTGCTGAGTGATCTTGAGTAAGTCACGGCCTCAAAGGAAGGCAAAGGCAAGCCCCCTCTGAACAAAACTTCCCAAGAAAACAAATATTCCTAAGTCATAGGTTCATCTTAGGGTAGCCATAAGTCAGAAATGACTTGAAAGCACAGAACAACTACTGAAAACTGAAAACCATCCAGCAATCTGCTAGTAGATCTAGACCTACTTTCTGCCTGTCCATAATGGAGCATGTACCTATGCATGTGTGAGACAAACCAACTTTTAGTTTGAAACTTACTTTTGAAAAATAGTGAAATTTATGACCCCAAACCTCCCACAAGTTGTTACTTTACTTTCCAACTTCTCAAAAACAACTAGAGCAGCTACTTCTTAGTTACTTCGGGGGCTGGGGCAGTAAGGAATCCTAATCTCTAGCAGGGCTTGGCAGAGGTGGCAGATGCTAAAGATGACATGCCCCATCCTTCATTGAGAGACGGAGGGAGGAACGTCAAGCCCAGCACCAGTTAAATAATAATAAATGCTGACCTAATCAGATGCTAATTAGGCAGCTGTGGCCTTGAAGGAGCTGCTGAGAAATATCCTAGCAGTTCTCTCTCAGCCTTAGAGCTGACAACTGTCTTATTACATTGACTAGCAGTTCTCTGATGTTCTTGTTTGGTCTTGACCTTGGATTTTGGACTATTCTGCTGGCTTGTGTACCTGGACTTCTGTTCTGCTGACACAGTGTCTGGACTGGCTAACAACCATCCCTGTGCTTCTCCCTTCATTTTGCTTGGGCAACCTGTGACTGACCCAGACTGGATTGACTACTCGACTGTTCCTACACACCAACACCCTGGGCACCTGCTGACTTGTGCTCAGGACACACACTACCAGCCTGTGGTAGAAGACACATTTTCCCCATCCAGTCATCTCTTTGTTGCCTTAGAATGTTTCACAGAGCACAAGCCAACAGCATGAGCCAACACTTGAAGCAGGCGATATGTCCCCTATGAAACCACTCCTTTCTAACTAGAAAACTGATGAAAACGGTTACAGTTAAATTGCAAAAGACATGACACTATCCTGCATTACATTACAGCTGCAATGTAACCTATACCTTGGTTCATGCAAAAAAGAAGTTAAACCCAAATAACTAGATATTTTCAAGCTCTGATCTGTTTTACCCTCAAAGTATTGGAGTTATTGTTGCTGTGTGCCTTCAAGCTGTTTTTGACTTTTGATGACCCTAAGGCAAACCTATCACAGGGTTTTTTGAGGCTGAGAGCATGTGATGTACCTACTCAATGGGTTTCCATGGCAGAGCGGGGAATCAGATCCTGGTGTCCAGGTTCATAGTCCAATGCTCAAACTGCTACATCATGCTGGCTCTCAGTATTGGAGTATATATTGTTATATAGCATACCTCCAACATTTCACAGTTGAAAATTGGATCATGTGTGGTCAAACAACACCAAAGTGTGGTCAAAATGGGCCAAAGTTAATAATGAGGAAGAACAAACAAGCTAGAGGAGGCTGTAGTGGTTTACTTTTGCCTGAGCCTACAGAGAAGCTAAAAATTCTGGCCATTTCTGCATGTCACTGTTATACTGCTGCTATTCCACCTTCGACACCCTGTGGAATTCTGGGGTTTGTAGTTTACTGAGGCCAACGAGATCTCTGGCTGAAATTCTAAATATCTCTCCCTAAATTGCAAGTCCCAGGATTCCCTAGGATGTTGAAAGTGGAATAATAGGACTCTAACAATGTAGTGAGGAAATGGCCTCTGCCTTTCCTCTCCCTGCTGCTGAGTTAGTTGACTCCAAGCTAATTTTGCACTCTGAACTCCATAGGCAGCAATTGAGGTAAGCTGAAGACAAAGGCGGAAAGTGGGAAGAGGAGAGAGAAACTGGGGCCTTTTAAAAGCTGCTCAGAAAGTGGGACAATAGAAGATTAATCAAAACAGGGCAGTTGGAGGGTATGTCATTACAGTTATGTTGCTAAGGGGGTGAAAGTATCTTGCAATAAATTACAACTGCCTTGGTTCCCTCAGAAAGGATTTAATTACAAATAACTAGATATTATCAAGTTCTCATTCATACTTCCATCCTGCTACCGGAGTACATGTTGTTATAGTCATAACAGCATTTTTTTCTAATGCAGGAGTGGATTCCACTGACTCAAGGGTGGAATAAAGCCTGAAGTAACTGGTGGGGCTGGTGAGGAGAGGAGGGGTTGAGGGTTGCTACCTTCATTTTGCTTGACTTGCAGGAAAAAACCAAAATCAATTTGCTCGATGCCATTTTAAAATGTCAGTGAAGGTTATCATCCAGTCAACATCTCTCTGAGTTCAACTGTTGTTTGAATACAAGTGTGCTGCCGATAGATTGGCAAAGAATAGGCTGAGGCCTTACGTCTTTGGCCGCTGCTCCCTTTAAGGCAGGAGATTTTGCTGCCTGCCCCAGCGGAACAGCAAGAGTAGCTATGGCTGCCCCAACTGCTTGCAAGTTGGGACTAGCAGAAGCCCACAGGGTTAGAAAGAGGATAGAAAGGGGAAATATTGTGGCAATGGGAACTAAAACAGATGGACTGAGGAAGCAAACTGAGAGGAATTGCTCTCTATGACTGGTCAAGCCCAGGCTAAGGGCCTTTTTATAATGCTGTTTCATAGTACTGTTATTCCACTTCCAACATCCTGTGGAATTCTGGGGTTTGTAGTTTACTGAGGCCTAAGGCCCTTTCCACACGCGGGCGGAGAAACGGGCTGCTCCATGTGGAAAAGGGGCTTACCTTATTCTGTTGCCGCGTGGAGCAGCCCTTTTCGCCGCTCCACACTCGGCGGCGTCCGTGGCGTCCGGCAGCGCCCAAAATGGCGGCTTTTCACTGGCGGAGGCTCTCCGCCAGTCGGAGAAGCTCGCCAGCCGGAAATCCCGCCCCCTGCACGATCTGCAGGCACGCTCTTGCACACGCCTGCAGATCCATACCGGCGCTGCGACAGGGCTGGATGGGGCTGCACGCCCTGTGCCTTTTAAAAACCACAAAGCGAGTGGTAATCAAAAAGCACGGGCGGTGCCACTTCTGGTCACCCCTGCGTGGATTGGGGTGTGGAATTACTCTAAAGTAATCCACCCCAATCCATGTTTCGGTGTAGACAACCTCCGTTGAGGTTACTCTACACCATTTTTTTAACCTCGTATGGAAAGGGCCTAAGAGCTCCCTGATTGAGAATTCTAAATGCCCTTCCCTAAACTGCAAGTCCCAGGATTCCATAGGATGTTGAAAGTGGAATAACAGTGTAGTGTAGAAAGTTCCTAAGTAACTGTGACTTCTTGCAGTATACAGACCTTCTAACTGCTCCAGTTGGGCAGGGACAGGCCCATTAATCCTTTGTCATCTCACTTTTCAACTGCTTTTCAAATGTCCCAGTTTCTCTCTCATCTGTCTGCTTTCATCCCTTTTCCTCTGTTTCTTTCAGTGCCTCTAAACTGAACTCACAATGCAAAAGTAGTTTGCTCAGCAGGGGAGAAGAGAGAATGAGGGATAATCTTGGCCTTCACAGGAGGCTCAAGCAAAAACAAACTGCTGCAGCCTCTCCTAGCTTACGTGTTTTTCCTCATTTATAACTTTGCCAAACTCTGACCAAATTGTGATGTTGCTCAGTCACACAGGTCCTGGTTTTCATTTGTGAAATGTAGGAGGGTATGCACTATTGCTCTAGGAGCTTACCAATCCTTGGGCCTTTCCGGGTGACACACTTATAGCATGATGATTCCACTTTCAACCTCCTAGGAATCCTTGGGTTTGCAGCTTCGAGAGGGGCCAGCCGGCCCCTCCCGAAGCTGCAAACCCCAGGATTCCCTAGGAGGTTGAAAGTGGAATCATCACGCTATAAGAGTGTCATGTGGAAAGGACCCTTGTTTCTGCAGCCCGCTTTCTCAGTTTCATGATTGTTACTAGGAGAGAGGAAGAGAAGAATGAATCCTCTTCTTCTAGCGAGTGTTGCCACAAAACTGGCCGGAGGGAAAATGCAGATGGTGATCTCCATCTGCAAGCTTGCATTTCTCTTGAACAGCCTGCTGGGAAGGATTGATTACTCGGCTCCAAAAATGGGGGAATCAGCAGATGTTATTGATACTAGGCAGGCAGGCATTTGTCCACCAGGCATGCTGTTGAGGTGGAAAAATGCCACATAAAGCATTTTTTTCCACATACACACACACTCTTCACTGATAGAAAAATATATAAAAAAATATATCATTCCTAGTTGAAACTTTCTAGGTTTGGTATAATTTTCTTTTAATTTCTAAATGGGATGTGTGTGTGAACACAAATAATAGAAGTTATATTGGTCTAATAGATTTTTTATTTTTATTTTTAAACATTGCTCTTGAAGGGCTTTTAGAGGCATTTCTATAAGAATTTGTCAAGTTTTATGCTTTTATCAACTCTAGGGGTTTCACCACCACCACCAAAAATGTAATGGATAACAAGTAACATGTTGAGGTGTAACAAATAATAGCAACAAATTACTTTTAGAACACTATAATGATTATTGGATATTAGTACGGGTAAAAAGAAATTCTCCCACTCTAAAAAAAAAAAAGACATATTTTTATTATTAATTGAAATTAATGCTGCTGAGCATTTTGGTTAGCTGTTTGTGTGCTGGAAACAAGGGTGACTTGAAGTTATATGTGTTACTAAAATTGTATCACTAAGCAGACAATGAATCTTAAGAGGTTGACTGGCTACAGATGTTTTGGGGAAATTGTGGAAGGTTTATGAGTAAGACTATATATATAGTCTTACTCACAAACCTTCCACAATTTCCCCAAAACATCTGTAGCCAGTCAACCTATATATATGACTATATATGTAGAGACAGAGAAAGAGAACTCTCTTAAGTATCTTTAATTTCTCCTTATACTTCAGAGAAGGTCCATCTTCTCCATGCCCTCTTTAAAAGGAACATTCCATGGAACTGGGGACCTGAACAGCATTCCATGGAACTGGGGACCTGAACAGCATTCCATGGAACTGGGGACCTCAACAGCATTCCATGGAACTGGGGACCTGAACAGCATTCCATGGAACTGGGGACCTGAACAGCATTCCATGGAACTGGGGGCCTGGACAGCATTCCATGGAACTGGGGACCTGAACAGCAGAAAGCTTCTGCCAAACCACAGAGCAATCTGGTGAAAGCTCCCACACTGGGACACCCTAACCTGTCAAAACCTTCTTACAGTCCTTGTGAGAAGCTTTGTCTAGTCCCAGTATCGAGTCTAACCCACTGGGAATTCATCATTGGAGGTGATCATACAAATCACGCACACTCCCCTCACATATATTCTGGCCAAGTCTCCAATGCGCGCATCATACAATGGACACTGGCCCTGGTTAGTTGTGGGGTGGACTTTAAGAAAGAACAGAGGGAAGCTCTTGCCCCATACACCGACATAAGAGGAAAAATGTCACCTCTGGAGGCATTTGGGATAAATACTAGTCCCCCCTCCCCATTTGGAGACAATGGTAACAAGTAATGAGTGCACATGATCATTCATACATCAACCTTCCACAGTACATCAGCAGGTAGCAAAAGAATGGAAAAGCAAGCCCTCAGATCAGACAACTCCCTCTTTTCTGGAGCAGCCAAGGAATGTGGCAACTGTTCTGACTCCCTTTGCAGCGTGGAAACTTCCATGAAGAGACTACACCTAAGAAAAGTTCCATGCATACAAGCACACACACACACACACACATCATTCTCATTCACATTCCATTCTCACACCAAATCCTACCAGTCTGTTATAATGATCTTGGTTCCCATGCTCCAGCCAGTGCCCCCGCTCCCATATCCCAAACATCAGAAGGAAAACAGAAAAATGGCTACAGTACAGCTAAGTTAGGCATGGCAGAGGTGACAGTGGCCCTCTGATAGTCTTGCATGTCACATATATTTCCTACAGCACATCACTGTGATGCTCTGAAAAAGCAAAAGGGCACCTCTTAGCTATCTGGCAGTGACTGAGGGCACTCGTAATGGTGCCTGCTTTAGTTGCCAGGGTTAGGGAGGGGTAGAACTCTTAAACAGCCATGCTGGCTGAAATACTGTGGGGAATTGTATTCCAAAAAGTAACTTTTCCAAGCTCTGACCACAAACCACCAAGATACTTTCCTAAATCTCCATCTCAAATCCAGATAACTCATCTAAGTCTAAAGCTAGCTCGTAGTCTCTTCCAAAATCAGTACAGTACATGCATGCCATATTTGATCTGATTGCTATCAAGCATTCTTTTATAAGCTTTGTTTCCCACAGTGCTGCTGTTGCCCGTAGCCTATACCAGTCTCTCAGGCAGGGCTCAGCAGAATCCCAGGGTTCTGTAAGAGGTTATGAATTAAAAAAAAAACTTTCAAAAAGCTGTAGATATAATAATTTTTATGCAGAGATTCCCTGAGCTCTGAAAATTATTTCAAGGTAAGAAGTCTGCCCTGCACTGTTGGGATGCTGGCATATTTTGCCAGAACTTGGAAATTTATTTTTAAGAAGACTGAATCTAGCAAGATTAGCCATCCACAACTGAGCAGTAGTGGAATGATGCTCTGAGACCCAGAACATCCTCCTAGCATTGCTCAATTATGGATGGCTTCAGAATATCATTAGATTTATTCTGCTATTTTCCAAGCTCTATATTTTGGCTGTTATGTTACTGCTGTTATCAGCGTTCTCTGTATCTCATCTTGTCATTCCTTCTGCAATCCTATGCCATGCTTAGTTGGGCATAAGCCCCAGTGGGACTGAAGGCAGTCTGAGCTGATTCTCAATAAGGAGCAGTAGGACCAAGTTGTAAGATTTCAATGCCTTCCAAGTTCTTTGAGATGAAGATATTTTGCAGTGGCAATATATCTTGTTATGCTCTTTTAAAGTCAGAATCTGTTGGCAGACATTGCAACTGATAAGATTTCTGTGCAGATTACTTGCTTGCTCTTTGGGCCCTAAGAGAGATTTAATCATCAAAGGCAATTAAGAAATGCAGAGAATTAATTAAAGTTAAAATGATATTTTATGTCTGTATATTAGAAAATCAGCCACACCTCTTTTAAAATGGAAAACAAGTCAGTGCTTATTATTCTTTATTACATATCCCCACCATTTCCTATGTATAAAACAGGGACATGTGTGGCCAAGCAACATCAGTGTGTGCTCAAAATGGCCAAAGTTCATAATGAGGAAGAACACACAAGCTAGGAGAGCCTGCAGCAGTTTGCTTTTGCCTGAGCCTACTGGGAAGGGCAAGTTCCTGCCTTCTCATCTCCTTCTTCCTTTCTGGGTTTATAGAGTGGGCTTTGGGCTTTGAAATTAGTTTGCAGCAACTGAAGTAAGCTGAAGGCATGGGGGGAAAGTGGGAGGAGGAGAAATTGGGACATTTTAAAAGCACCTGAAAAGTGGGATGACAAAAGATTAATCAGGACTGTCCCTGACACATTGGGACTGCTAGAGGGTGTGGTATTATCAGTTACATTTAGATTGTAACCTCAGTATGCTGAGTGTGCTGCATTTGGCTCTCATCTATTCTGACACCAACCCTGTGAGTTAGAAGAATCTATAGCCCTTCCCGCATGAGGAGGCTGGGCTGCAGTGGGGCCAGGATGGCAGTGGTCAGTTGGCCATGCTTCTGCATGACATCATCACAGGCCTGCCACCAGCTTGCCCCCAAGCAGCTCATGTGCGCAGTATTTGTAAAATGGAAAAAATCCATTTTACGCCTACCATCGTGCAGCACTGCTGTCCTTCCCAGTTGTGCAGAAGAGTGGAAGCATGCTGTCGATGCCTCTCTCCCCAGTACAGCAATGGCAAGTCCCTGGCTGCATTGCAGAAGGGAAGAGGCAGGGCCAGAATGCTCTCCTCTGCAACGACCTGGCAAGGTGTGGAGGGGAGCATTTCTGGTGCACTCCCCATCCTGCTGGGGCTGCAACAGAAGGACTTGCTGGAGCCCCATCTTGTGAAAATGGCCTATGTCAGAATGACAAGCTTGAGATCCTTCATGAATTTCTGGGAGCATGTGGCTCTCCCAAGTCCCACACCAGCCCTCTTAACTGCAGTTGGCCCTCCATATCCACAGATTCTGTATCTACAAATTCAACCAACCATGGCTTGAATATATATATATATATATATATATATATATAAGCTCCAAAAAGCAAACTTTGATTTTGCCATTTTACTACACCACAGTACATAATAGAACTTGAGCATCCACAAATTTTGGTATCCATAGGGGGTTCTGGAACCAAACCATAGTGGATACCAAGGGCCCACTGTATTAAACTACTCTGGCTCTGCAGTGTCCCTTCCATCTTCTCCTTCTACCCTCTTTAAAAGTGGAGGTCAGAAGATCAATTGTTCTCACAAAGAGCATTAAGTGAAATGTGAGTCTAACCTGGAAATTTGAAACTTCAATGGCCCCTCTATGGGGATGGCCCAAAGAGGCATAAATTATTCTGCACTGGTGGCTATAATCCACCTAGAAGTCCCAGCACAATTGCTAAGGTGCTGTACATCACAAAGCCTGATAAATTCAGCAGCCTCAGCTGCTGTGGATTTGAAGTAATAAAGGAGCAAGGCTCTGGAGGTTTCACTCACATTGTTCATTACACTTTCCCCTGCCTGGCAGTCTTTCAGAAGCAATTTGAAGATTTAGTTACAAAACAACAGCAGCGGTGCAACCATTTTGCAATTTAGAATGAATGGCTTTGTGTGACACTGAAGACTGGGAACACTTAAAATTAACCGGCAAGGTGTTTCTCTTTTAATTTCATTTTATCTTAGAGAGCTCACCTGGCGGCGGCTGCTGCTGCTGCTGCTGCTGCTGCTGCTGCTTAAGCCTGTTAAAGCTAAATCATCTATCAAGGTCCATGGACCAAAACTAGGAGAAAGGAAAAGAAAGATTTGTAAAGATGTCTGCTGGAGTGTATCTGAGCAGGAGTGAGCAACTGGTGGCCCTCCTGCTGTTGAGGGATTACAACAGTGGTGAAATTGGTGAATGCAAGCACAACTCGATGGTGACTCAATAGGCCACGGGAGTAATAACTTAAGAGTGAAACCCAGCACAGTGATATGTGTAGAAGAGGCTTATGGATGAAAGGAATACGTCAGAGATTCCACTGGTAAAGGGAGCCTTCAGTGAGATCTTGGCCAAAGAGGGTATCTGGGTTGTGTTCAAGAAGCTGAGAAAAAGACACAGAGAACTGGTGTCTAAGGCTGGGAGTTACTGGCATGGACTGCCAGAAGTTTGAACTGGTTAATGTAATAACAGTGCATTTTGCATGAACTTTGACGAGATACTTTATTTTGAATGTTATTACAATAAATGATACAGTGTGTTTTATAGTTACTAAGTTGGTCCATGCTACCTGAAATCACTGGTAACAAAAAAGAACACACTATGTTAAATAAGCTAATTTGTCCTGGGGGAACAGTTAAGACCCTAGCCCTTTGACATGAGGGTTATGTTTAAAGGGTGGAATTAGGGCTAAGTGTTAGTGTCAGGGTGCCTTATTAAGTTGGACCTGCAAAACCACTCTAGTGAAAAATAAGGGCCTCTCACAACAATGTCTACCATCCCTATTCATCAAGGTACAGAGATCAAAACTAGATGAAAAGAGACATTTGTGAAAATGCCTATTGGAAGGTTCCTCCTGAGACTGCAAACCCCAGGATTCCATAGGATGTTGAAAGTGGAATAATAGCACTATAACAGTCTAGTGCTGAAATCATCACAGCCCCAGAGTTTTCTGGGCCAAACCCTGAGAGCGGTGATGTCTCTAGACCTCATGACAGTTGCTCACAGCTTGGCATTTAAAAGTTGCATGGTCATCTGTCAGGAGTGCTTTGGGTGAGTATTCCTGAAGGGCAGCAGGTTGGACTCAAGGCTGTTGTGGTCTCTTCCAGCTCTACAGTTCTGTGATTGTGTGGAACACATACACATTCACTCAGAAATTAGGAGAACATATTTTCTATGATTAAAACTACACGGAATGGGATTATCAAATAATTTCCTCCTGACATTGGGTCTGAATAGTGCAAAACAGATTTGGAACCAATGAATAAAAGATACAGGCAATCAATATTCAACAGCTGCAGCATGCTCTTCTTGTCTCCTACTAGTTTAGGCCTGATGTTTAGTATAAATGAAGAAACTAGATATTGTAAAAATTTAGATATTTCCAAATACCATCTGGTCTTCAGCAGAGTTAGATTTAATGTTATTCCATTGGTTGTTGTAGAGGGTCATTTTCAAAGAAAGGTATATAATGAATGTATTCGCCCTTGCAGAGAGGGAAAAGTGCTATCTATACCATATATTCTCTTTGAACGTTCCTTTTACAAAGGTGATTGACTTGAGACTGATAAGTCCTGTTTTAGGAAAATACCCAGGAAGATCCTTTTATTGTTTTTTAAAATATTTATTGGATGACTTTGATAAAAGGGTAACTGAGGATGTAGCGAAGTTCTTTCTACTGGTTGTTAAGCCCCATAAAACAATCCTACAATCCTGTTTTTATAATGTATTTTAATGATCTTGATTTGCCTTATGGTTTGTTGACTTGAAAAAGAAAGAGAAATTGAAGACGCTGTTCCCAGATCAAGGTGAAATGGGTGAGTATTCATTCTCATTTAGTTAGGGAGATGGGAGAATTTAATGTAACCTGCTTGCTTCTAGTCAGAAGATGGATGCAGAGTAGAGTGGAGGGTGAGAGTTGGCACCCCAGCAACTGGGAGAGAAAGAGGAAGTTTTTCAAATAAATATATAGATTGCCCCCCCCCAAGTTTGTAAGTTGCATCAACAAATGAATAAAGCCTTGAGAATTGTTCAAGGTAATGCTTTCTTGTGATGGGTGACCTTGGGCATGACACACTCTCTCAGCTCCAGAAAACTCTGTGACAGGTTCACCTTAAGGTTGCCATAAGTCAGAAATGACTTGAAAGTACACAACCACAACAACAAGAAGTAGGCCTCTGACACAAGCCCAGATCATTTATTGCATTGGGGAAAATTTGGCAGCTGACGACCAAGCAGGCTGCCTCTTCCTTCTGCTCTCCCCTCTCTAGGGTAATCATATTAAGGCACAGTGGGTGGCAAAACCAATCTGTAACAGCTAATCAGCCCAAGGCATTGCAGTTTTCAGGGACAGATAAAAGATGTGACATCACCAGCTTGTTGTATTTCAAATCATGTGTTTCAACAGAAAACCTTCCTTGCTCCATTTTGTAAAGATAAGAGTTGGCTCCCCAATATACTCCCTGTAGGAATATTCCAGGCCTCTTCCTTGACTGTTCAGTTTAATTTTTTTTAAAAAACCTAACCAGTCCTTTTATCTACAGGAATAAATGGCCAAGCATGCAGGTAGGATTCTTCAAGCCAATTGCTCATAAGATCGACTTCATCTCATGCAGTGCTGTTCAACAGATTCTGGTCACGTGATCAGCTGACAATCGCAACACAGAAAAAGCAAACAGATGTTGTACTTGCACTTGTGTGATAATACCTCCCCGCCACCTGCCCAGTGGAGGCATGAGGGCCTGGTGGTATTCAGGAATATTTCACATGGACCACTCCTCTCCCATACCAGTGCGCCTGGAAGCAACATCCTTTAGCAGTGGCCAGCAGTGGTGGTTCTATTAGACAAAGTGAGGCTGTCGAACATGACTAAAATACCAAGTAGATAGAATCCCAGATAGAATCATGGAGCTGAAATTGGGGCTTGAATCATGTTGGGAGGGAGTGACACACACATACACATGCAAAATTACCCTTGGCCGAGAGGAAACATCTAGTTGTGTGTTTAGTTGCAACAGTAATCTGTTTAGTCCATCAGGTGGACAAAGCTTTATTAAAACATCACGATTCTTATAGAGCTCCCAAAGAAAGTGAAAACTGCTTAAAATAAATTTGAGCACAGGGAACAGATCATTCTAATATTCTAACATAGGAGTGATTCTTTCTGTGAACAAGTGCATGTTCTCAATCAGTTATCTCATTGACTTTTGAGACAGTTCTTGCAAGAAGACAGAATGGCTTGTTTAGAATTGCTTAGGAACTCAGAAACAGAACACTGGATGCTTGGAATACTTTTTACTCCCAACAAGGCAATTACTTCAGGCAACAGATCCTTGCAGCAGCAGTAACTGCTTGTTGCAAGCTAGTTTAGAGGTGCAGGAGATTTTATGTGCCACAAAATAAGATGGTTTCCCACACTGCCTAATAAAATGGGTTATTCTTCTTAACAAGTTAGGGCTGGCCCTGCTTTTCCCCCCACTTCTGACACAAAGTTTAAGAGAAAGACAAATAGATGATGCTAACAGAAGCTGATTTCCCCGCTGTAGGTGACATGTCTGAAAAGTACAGAATGCAAAAGGAAGTTGTGTATGAGTGGCTTACTGGGCATTGTTGTCCTGGTGGGGTTTCCAGTAAGTCCTGTACAATGTTTTTCCTCTTTAGAGTTCCAATCCATATGTAAAGAACTGATTGCCTTAGAAACCTTGATTGCATTAGGATCACATTGGAAATAGGCATCCTGATTCACAATGATTTCGACCACTACAAGGAGATGACAGTCCGGTTGGGATGATGGGAAGTAGATCCAGGACTGTAGAAGGAACAGCATGAAGACACTCCCTTCTGCTTCTAAATATACCTCTGTGATGGCATTACTTGTTCTTTTAATTACTATCTGATGTAGATGTGACATTGTGAGAGTGGATAATTACAGTTGGCCCTCTACACTTGCTAGGGTTAGGAGCCCAGGACTCCCTCTAAAGTGGAAAAACCACAAATATCAAAATGTGTGCGTGTGGGGCTGAGGCATGGTGGTAAGTGTGGGCACCCAGGGTCTAAACCAGGTTGGGGAAAGGAGAGGGAAAACAGGTGGGTTGGCATGGTGGCCCTATACTTCCAGTCTCTCAACCATCTCCTTCCTTGGGGGTGAGGGCATCAAGGAAGGGCTTGTAATGCTGAGAAATTGGAGTACAAGCTCTCCTTAGCTGGCCAAGCAGCAGCTGGTGGTTGTGGAGGAGGAGGATCAGAAGTGGATTTTTAAAGGGCTGCACAGCCTGATCTGAGCTGTTAAGAGGGAAGGTTCCCCTAGAAAAGAGGCACTTGAGGTGGAAGGGGGCAGGACTTGGGGAAACTCACAAATAATCAAATCTGTGAATATTAAACTTGTGAATGTGGAGGGCTGACTGTAATCCATATTAGAGTCTACACAAGTCAGTTTCCCATTAAGAAAACTCTGCATGTTGTTGTTGTTGTTGTTGTTGTTAAAATTTATTTATATCCTGCCTCTCCTGACGGATCGAGGCAGTACTACAACAGTACATCAAATACATTAAAGCAATTAAAACGTAACCCATCCTCCCCACCCACCAACCCATCTAAAAACCCCTAAAACACATTAACTATTAAAAACAAGAGGACAGTTGGTGGGTGGCGGTGGAACACTAGTCTGGGAAGGCCTATTGGAAGAGAACATGTGTTGAGATATTTTGAACAAAGGGGGTCTGTTATGCAAAGAAATCTTCAGAAGGACAAGCATCTGCCCTTACCTCACAGCTGGTTGTTCCCAAAATCTGGGACATGAAATTTCAATTTCCCTCATTTGCTGCTCTTAGCAGTTGCAGCGTTCCCTCCGAAAACCACAATGCATAAACATGACAATTATTATTTTCTTTACATGCCCCATAGCCTATTGAATCATCTCACTTAATTTAGCATAAGATGCTAGGAGCGTTTCAAGAATCTGTCTCCTACTGATGCACAGATTAAACTGCATACACCCAGCTGTAGTAAAATAAAGAGCTAACTTTAGCCATCTCTCTCACACAGTGGCTAAATGTACAAGAAAAATCAAGACACCAATCCCAGAATGATAAGATCTGATTTCCAGTGAAGCTCCTGTATGTTTTCATTCTGTTTCATTCTAGAAAACACTGTGGTCATATCGCTTGTTTTCTTCCTGTAAGTGCAATTACATTCTTCACAGTTAGGTCTCCTTTCTTTTCATTTTTGTTCACCTATGAACACCTAGTGCTCCTCAGGTTTTCATCAGAAACGAAAACTATATCCTAGATTATGTAATGTGATTAAATATCATGTGCATGATTATTTACTCTTTGCAAAAGTAGTTAGTTCTAAGAACATCCTGAGACATTTTGCAGTTCCTCCAGTTCATGTGTAGAAGCCAACTGGATGCTGCTGAATGGTACTTGAATACTAGCAATAGGCTGGTGTCTTCCTTCACCACAACTGAGGGTTGCAGGCTGTGTGAACCTACAGCATTATTCTTCAGGAGGAGATAAACTGCAGAAGGACTGTCTCTGCCGCTGCCCCAGAGTTGTTCTCTAAGGCCATTCTTCACTAGATTGTTATAGTGCTATTATTCCATTTCAACATTCTATGGAATCCTGGGGTTTGCCTCAAAGGCCCCCCCTAAACTGCAAACCCCAGGATTCCATAGGATGTTGAAAGTGGAATAAGAGCACTGTAACAGTCTAGTGTGGGAATGGCCTAACTTTTGGAAGGAGAGAGGTTAATTCTGTTGGACAGGAAGGAAGCAAAAGGCTCAAGAACACAGATCAAATAAACAATCAGAGAGGTGAAACAAAAGGGCAGGCATGTTCTTTAGAGCTTCCTTTCAACTGATCTATACAAGCACTGATGTCCCTTTGCTTCCAACAAGAACAGGAAAACACAAGCAATAAGTTTTTAAATCCGTTAGCATCAGCAAAGTAACTTCCACTGAGATCTAGGCAAACGATCAGATAGTTCATCTTTGTAGTTCCCATCCAAGCAATCTGTAGAGCATTTTAAAAAACAGTGAAAGACATATTTGGTTATTCCCTTCCCCCTAACCTTAGCTCAGTGTCAAAAGTACAGTCATCCCTCCACATTTGCTAAGGACAGGGGAACAGGACCCCCGTGAAAGTGGAAAATCCGTGAATAACTCTAGGCCCTCCCAAACCATATTTAAAACAAAAAATATGATCACCATATTCAACCAACCCTGGATTCCTTTGAGGCATCAGGGTTCCTTCACAAGGCATAAGTTGGGGGCTGGTGGGGCTTCCTTCCACCTCCACTGCTGCCCCACACCATTTTAAATAGGGACTTACAAGCCACGTTCACTATTTCTCAGTCTCATGAGGCTTGCAGTCCCTATTAAAAATGGCATAGGGAGGTAGTAGAGGTGACAGCAAATAATCTCTGAATAATCAAAACTGTGAAACTCACAAATGTGGAGGGCTGACTGTACACTCAGAAACTGGTAAACCATTGGTTCCACCTAAGCAATCCCTTCAGCCCAGGACCCAAGTTGAACATTTTATACAGGGATTCACCTCACTGTGTGGTGGTGGCAGTGGGGGACTAGGTGGAGGACTTCCATGGCTGACTCATTCCGAAAACCTCAATTGTCAATCTTCTCTGGGACATGGCTGGGTCTAGGCCTTCTGACATTTCAGGCAGAGCACAAATGGTCTCACCCAGCTGCTTCAGGTTGTGTAATATCCAAAGTTAGACATATTATATTGGAACCTGAGAAAAGAAAATCTCTCACTGCCCACCTGTCTGCATTTCATAATTGAGGTAATGGAGCCATGCTCTCCAGCTATGCTTGTCTTTGCTGCTGGGGCAATCCTTATGCCCCACTATAATCATTTGTCTGTGAGAGCAGCCCTCGTGGTGTACCAGACGGCTGTATACTGGTTGGCATGCCCAGGGCATCATCAATACGTCCTAAGCAGAGTGTCTGATCTTTCCACATTTTGATTTATTACTTACTTATATATCCTTTCTTTGTCCTAGTTATCCCAAGGTGACATAAATTATACTTCTCCCCATTTTCAGTCATAACTCCGGCCACAACAATTCTGAAAGGTAGTTCCGGTTGAGAGAGAGGGCATTTCCGCACTACACTGTTATAGTGCTATTATTCCACTTTCAACCTCCTATGGAATCCTGGAATCTGAAGTTTATGGAGAGGCCTTTAGAATTCTCAGCCAGAGAGCTCTTTGCCCCAGGAAACTACAAAACCCAGAATTTCACAGGATGTTGAAAGTGGAATGATAGCACTATAACAGTGTAGTATGGAAATGGCCAGAATGGCTATCCCAGAATCATCCAGTGACTTTCATGACTCAGCATGCAGTTGAAGCTGGATCTCACAAATCCAAGTCCGACACTCTAACCACTATACCACACTAACTATTCAAGTGTTTTGCTGAATGTTTTATCTGTTAATGTAACCCCCACACAATACAGTCTCTCAACTATATTTCCAGTATGATTTTACATAACAATGCAAAGTTAAGTCATAAAATATTCAATCTGCTATATGAAACAATTAAAATGGCAGTATTAATCTCCTCTGATTCCAATAAGTTGCTCTGAGTGTGAAAAGCAAGATATGTCTGTATATAAATTAATTAAAATGTATTTATATCAGGTAGCTAAGCTTCCCTGTTATGGACAATATTAGCCTGTTGAATGTGTATTCTTTGCTAACTGCTCTTATCTATGAAACCATTGCTAAAAAGGGGCCATTATGTATCCAGGCTTAAGTACTGCTAATTGCTGCTATCTGGTATTCAAGAGTCTACTTGCTGTTACACTGTGTCTCATGGAGGGGAAAAAGCAGGAATGGGCTGGAAAATGGAAGTTAAGACTAGTTGTGCTGGGATGTTATGAGAACGGAGGGATGTGTGGAGATAAGGATAGAGAAATATACAGACAGGTCACCTTGGTCAAGGACCTGTGGATCAATGTCTAGCACCAGCCTGGAAAAGGAGAGAGGGGATAGAGACATGATGAGATCTCAAACTCTGACCAATAAATGCTTTATGAGCTCAAACTTTTTTTTTTAATGAAGATTTTTATTAAACAAAAAAAAAAAGCAAAAAAGAACAGAGAACAACACTACATAACAATACATAGAACTACAAATATATACAAATACAGTGGAAATAAAAGAGACAAAGAATACATAACACAATTACAGCCATCTAACAAAACTATAACAAATAAAAAAATCCTACAAATAACTAACGGTTGGTTCCTGCTCTTGTTGCAAACACTTCGTAATCAAATAATTACACCTGTTAATCTCAAATCTATACCAAAAATTTATACTTGTTGCTAGCCACTCTTATCATCATAGATATAATACCTGCAAGACTAATTGTGTGCTCAAACTTGTATTGATAACCTGTAGAAGATTTATGCTGTATGTAGCCTTCAGTTTTGGCAACTTCTGTTGAAGTTGTGCTGTGTTGCTTGTGCTGATCCATAAAAATAAACTGCTGTCTGCCTCAGAGTGAGTTTTGTGGAGTGTGTGTTATCTAATACGTGACAGTTTAAGAGACTATTGAATGTTCTACCTGGGTGTTATAAAAATATTGAAATGAACACACAGATATGGAAAGAATGTACAATTTATGCCTTGCAGCAAAATTAGTAGCCTCCTTGATTGGAAAAGAAAGATTACTCTAAGGCCATTTCCACACTACTCTGTTATAGCACGATTATTCCGCTTTCACCATCCTATGGAATCCTGGGGTTTACAGTTTAGAGAGGGGCCACTTGGCCCCTCCCTAGACTGCAAACCTCAGATTCCATAGGATGTTGAAAGTGGAATAATCATGCTATAACAAGCGTAGTGTGGAAATGGCCTAAGACTGGTTTCACAGAAGCTTGGATGTCTGTATAATTGCATGCATTAATCAGCCTTTTATGAATCAGAGAAGGATAGTAAATAGATAATCATTTTAGAGTGAGGGTAACGGTTACTCTTCATCATATATTGGAATGATAAAGTCCATAATAAAGAACTGCATGTACTGTCTTCCCCTTGCTGTGGCAATCTCTGTGCTATGTGTCTTTTTATCATTCTTTTTTTTTTTGGAAATCAAAAAGAAGAAAACGTATTGTTCACAAAGATTACAAGCACCTAACTAATGCTGCTATCCTAGTTTAGTACAATTTTGTGTGTGACTGGAGCAGGGGAGAGGTGTTTTTTTGTGGGGGGGTTGGGGTAATGCAGATTCCAGGAATTTGTTAACATAGACCATGATTCTAGACCAGCTATTTAGTTACATAGCTATTTTAGTTATGTAGGTAAGCAGAATTTTCTGGCCTGAATACTCTCAATCCTGCTTTACTAAGCCAGTTTGGCATTAGTGTCCTACCTTGTTTGTCAGTGACTGATAACTGGAAGTCCTCAGGTCTTCTGCATGCAAAGCACATACTTTCTAAAATCTCTTTACCTTTGTATTTTTTTTCCAGTAGAAAAGGGAAATGATTCATCCCACAGCAAAATGAAAATAAAAGTGTAAAAGAACATTTCTTGTCTAGAAACAAGGAATTAAGGCATTGGGTGCCTAAGGCATTGGCATCAGTCATGCCAGAGCTCTGGAGTCCCACCATCTACCCAGGGATGCCAGGTACTTGTGCCACCTTTGCTGAACCAAATAGACGATGCCTTCCTCAAGGTGGACTGATTGTAATGGCTAAAATCTGGCTACAGTAATTAATTCGCAACTTGGCGTTAAGAAAACTAGGACTGGAGAATTAGTTGGAACTAGCTTTCTGTGGACTGGACAATGTGACTGGGCAGTCAGAGCACCATTTACACTACACACTTATAGGGCTGTTATTCCACTTTAAGTATTATGGCTCCATCCTATGGAACCCTGAGATTTGTAATCATAGAATCCTGGAGTTGGAAGGGACCACAAGGCAAAGCTGCTTTATCCATTAGGCACTTTAGGCACAGTGCCTAGGGCCAGCAAAAGCTTTAGGACCTATGATAACATCCCTAGTGGTAAGGTGGGACAGAGCAAGGATCCAAATACAAGAGTGCCTAGGGCCTACAAAAACCTTAATACAGCACAGCCAGCAGGGCCATCTAGTTCAACCCGCTGCCATACAGCAAGACAGAACTAAAGCACTCTTGAAAGGTGACTCTCCAGCCTCTATTTAAAGACCTCCAAAGATGGAGATTCCACCACCTTTCAAGCCAATCTATCTAGAAGTTTTTCCTAATGTTTTGGTGGAATCTCATTTCATGTAGTTTGAATCCATTGGTTCAACTGGAACCACTGGAACACTGGAACAGCAGAAAATAAATTCCCTTCAACTTCTAATAAACTGCTGAATTCAGTCTACTCTCAAACTCCATTTATGAACCTTAGAGTGTTTTAAGAAAAATCCCTTTCAGATCCTGGGCTAAGGAACTGTCATGGCCCTCTATTCAACCTCTCATTTGGCAGCAGAAACAGTTTATATATCACAACAAAATATAGACTTACACATTTTAACACACTGATTTATCATCTTCTATAACAGGGATAAATCAAACATGCAAACTGGGTATCAAAGTTATGAAATGAGTTCCAAATGCCATAAAAATTAAAGATACTTGAAAGTTGAATAAACAAAATGAGTGCTAAAGATAGTCCTTGTCTTGGGTCCATTTGGGCAGAACTGGTGCTGAGCATGGCTGTGTTCTCACTCATGCTTTAGAAATGACCATTTTCTTTGAATGAAACCTATAGAAATGTTATTATTTACTGAATTATTTTTTGCTTTTAGCTAAAAGCAATTTTCCTTTGCTCTTTTGTGCAAAGAAGGTTTCCAGACAGCTCTACATCCAATCAATAAAAACACCAGAAACCATGTCTGCAAGGTCACAGTTTAACTAGCAGAATGCAAAAAGAAAAGGGCTGCAGAGGAAGAGGAAAAGCAAACTCAGGCAGTTCTTATAATGACCAGCTGAAACAGGAACAGATCCAGGAGAGGAGGAGGTGGCTGTCATCTCAACAGCATTGCTGGAGTGGTGCTGCTTTGCCTCTTTACCTCACTTTGCTGCAGCCGGATGGGCTACCTGCTCTCAGATGAGGGTTACAGAAGAGAAACCTTGGTAGACTTGGGCCATTTCTGCACTACACTGTTATAGTGCTAATATTCAACTTTCAACATCATGTGGAATTTCGGGATTTGTAGTTTACTGAGACCAAAGAACTCTCTTGCTAAGAATTCTAAAGGCTCCTCCCTAAACTGCAAGCCCCAGGATTTCATAGGATGTTGAAAGTGGAATAATAAGGCTACAATCATGTAGTGGAGAAATATCCTTGGTCATCATGTTGTCGTTGTGTGCCTTCCAGTCAATATCTTTCAGCATTTCACAGACAAAAACTGAGACATGCATGGCCAAGGAGTGGAATCAGAGTGTGGTCAAGGTGGCAAAACTTATGAATGAAAAAGAACACACATGCTAGGAGAGGCTGCAGCAGTTTGCATTTGCCTGATCCTATTGGGAAGGTCAAGATTTCATTCCCTCCTCTCCTCTCTCCCTGCTCAGTTAACTGAGCACAAACTTCTTTTTCACTTTGCATTCAGCCTGCAGCAATTAAAGTAAGCTGGAAAGTGGGAGGAAGAGAGCGAAACTGGGACATTTAAAATGCAACTAAATAAGTGGGATGACAGGGGATTAATCTGGACTGTCCCTGCCAAATTGGAGCAGTTGGATGGTATTGTCTCAGAGAAGTTAGGGCTGGCAGAAAAGACATGAGGAGATTTTAGGCCACTGAAACACTATTTAACTCTTATCACTATTGCTTTCTCTAAGGGTCTTTCCACACTACACTGTTATAATGCTATTATTCCACTTTTAACATCCTATAGAATCCTGGGGTTTGCAGTTTAGGGACAGGCATTTAGAATTCTCAACCAGAGAGCTCTTTGGCGTCAGTAAACTACAAACCCCAGAATTCCACAGGATGTTGAAACAGAATAATAGCACTTATAACTGTGTAGTGCGGAAAGGCCCTAAGACACCTTCAACTCTTTAAATTCTGAATATTCTTGCATTTCCAGCTTATAAATGGTTAAGCCCAAGAGATTATTGTGTCCTAGGCAAGATGCAAAGATGGAAGGCATTTCCACACCACACTGTTATAGTACTAATCTTCCACTTTCAACCTCCTATGGCATCCTGGGGTTTGCAGTTTAGGGAGGGCCCTTTAGAATTATTATCTTTGGCCTCAGTAAACCACAAACTCAGAATTCCACAGGATGCTGAAAGTGGAATATTAGCAATATAACAGTGTAGGTCGGAAAGGGTCAGAGATTAAACATGGCTTGGAACTTCAATAAGCTAATTAAAGAACACAAGAAGCTGACTCCAGCACACATACATGTCCCTAAGCGGAGGCTGCAGAAATCAAAAGGCCATCTGATGAAGAAGAACACAAGCTGGGAGAGGCTGCAGCAGCTTGTTTTGCCTTTGCCTATTGGGAAAGGTAAGATTCAGTGCCCTCCTCTCCTATCCCTCCTACTGAGTTGAGTGCAAACTACTTTTGCACTTTAAACTCAGGCCATGTTCACACTACACTGTTATAGTGCTATTATTCTACTTTCAACATCCTGTGGAATTCTGGGGTTTGTAGTTTATTGAGGCCAAAAAGCTCTCTGGCTGAGAATTCTCAATGCCCCTCCCTAAACTGCAACCCCCAGGATTCCATATGGTGTTGAAAGTGGAATAATAGCACTGTATCAGTGTAGGACAGAAATGGCCTATGTTTGCTTCAACTGAAGTAAGCTGAGGCTAAGAGGAAAAAGTGGGAGGAGAGGAGAGAAACTGGGATATTTTAAAAGCAGCTGAGAAATGTGGGATGGCAGAGAATTGACTGGAACAGTCCCTATCATTGGCACTGAAGCCAATGGAAGGGCCCCAGTTCCCATCTCTCCTTTGCTATGAATTTTCAAATGCTACTGGTCAGACTTACCATGAATCAGCAGCATAGTATCCTTTCCATGAACCAGCAGTATGAGCTCCGTTGACCCAATGTGCAACTGTTGCAAATAAAATAAAAAATTCCATGCTGTGGATCTTTAGAAGAAGTATCAAAAGATTATCAAATGTTTATACAAAAAATAAAAGAAATATATAGCAGGTATAGAAATCTATATGGCGCAGCAATGTTTTATATAAAAGAGGGTCAAGCTCCTATTGACCAATGTTAAATATGCCTGTGTAGGAGGATAAGAAGCAATAAACTGGCCACAACAACAGGGAAGGAGGGATGGCAGTGAAAGTCCTCTTCTTGGTCAAGAAATGAAGCTGGCCTGCAGGCTCTCCAGCTGTTCAGGTTGTTATTACCTGCCTGAGACAGCTTTCACTGCCACACTTTCTGCTGCAACTAAACAGCACCCCCTTGAAAAAGTGACTTATGCCAGTGAAATGGAGCAGTAGGTTCCCAGCCATAATATGCAGATCAAAAAAATTTGCACCTCTCTTGAACGTTTTGACCCATTGAAGTATTGTATCTATAGAAATGAGCATTTTGAGGAGAAGAAACAGAGATGAATTTCTTCATATAAAATACAGTTTAAATGTGTATGTGTGTGTGTCTACAGGAATGGGCAGAATAGGGCTGGGGTATGAAAACCTCTCCCTACTGATTTTGTTTTGTTTTTCAGACTCTCACTTAAATTCCTAAGTTCAATTCCCTGCTTGGCCACGGAAACCCTCTGGGTGACCTTGGGCATGTCACACACTCTCAGCTGAAAAAACACTGTGATAGGTTCACCTTAGGGTTGCTATAAGCCAGAAAGGACTTGAAGGCACAAAACCACCACAACAACAGCAGGGATGTTCCGTTAGCATCTAAGCAGCCAATTGTTACAAATTGTTACTAAAAATAAAATCCAGCATGCAAATGCCTCCTTTGTTCCGTCTGGACAAGCCAGTTCTCTTTTAATAATTCATACTGATTTAAGAGCATTTTATTATTCTGAGTAGAAAAGGTTGGGAAGTACTAAATGAGCAAAGGGTTTCCTGCTGATTGCAGTATTTAATAGTTGTTAGTTTCTATCCCAGAAAGAGGCAGAGAGACTCAAATTAATGAATGCAATCTGTTGAAAGAAGAAGGAGGAGGAGGAGAGGAAGAAGAGCAAGAATAAGAAGACAACAACAGGGATCAAGAGAATAACTTAAGAAATGCCATTGGCTTTTTGTATTATGAGATAATGGTGCATTTCTCTTCTTCCCCTGTAAGCAGGTGATAACCAAAACAAGCTTACCCGTCAGCCATAATTTAGCATGTAAAATCATCCCTCTATCTGGCTGAGTATGAAAGCTTTGCAATATTGTACCTTGTTGCTATTAAACAGCAATTGCAATTTTTGTTAAAAAAAATATGGAAGCAATGTATCTAACAAAAAAAATATGGAAGTAATATATCTAACAAAATCCAGGCAACCAAGCCTTTGTATTGTGCTTCTCAGACTCTTATTTTCTAAAAGGAAATAGAGGAACAGGCCACATTTACTTCTGAAAACATTTTGGTTTCAGAGTGTGCAAGTCTGCCACTTTCAGAAGCAGAATTCACTCCTGGTTTGAGGGAGCTGGCTTCTGCTGTGGCAAGGGAAATATAATCTAAAATGCCACATCAGTGTCCTTTCCCAACATCTACATGAGCTACATGCTTTCCTCTTCATGTGAGAAATGGACTTTTTTGTTTTTTAAGGGACGTGTTTCACTTTGGGGAACATTTTTTGAAACGGTTAACTTTTCTTCTTTTCTCTTTTCTTCTGGTACATTTTTCAAATTGGATGCATTGCTTGCATGCATCTCCTTGGACTAAACTGTGTGTTGTGTTTTACACATTTTGTTAGGACACTTTCCAAATGAAAAACTTTCTTGCTGGCTGTGGCCACATCTAATAACGTGTGGATTCCAGAATGCAAAGTGCATCAAAGTCTCCATTCAGTTCATCAAGGCTACTACGTAGGGGTGGAACTTGTTCTTTCAGAAATGAAGGTACTTGTAGTTGGGGTTTATTCTCCAACAGAAGGAAAAAAAGCTTTTTATCAAAAATTACTTCAGGAACTATTAAATTACACCCAAGAAAACAATCAAGGTCATCTCCTTCTCTGTGGAGACTTCAATGGAGTACAAGATCTTAAAGAAGATAGGAGTGGAAGGAAATTAGAACAAACGCAACATGGTAAACTTCCAAAAACCTTCTTTAATCTTTTAGAAACAATGTCGCTACAAGATGTCTGGAAAACGAAATATGGCCAAGCAAAAGGATACACATTCTATTCAGAAACATATAAGTCCATGTCAAGAATAGACATGTACCTAGTTTCCAATACAATTCAAAATAGAATATCTGAAATGGAGATCCTCCCGAGACTACATTCTGACCATCATCCGATACAACTTAAACTAAAACTGTGGAAAAGATCGATGAGATGGAGGCTAAATGATGAAATCTTTCAGAATCAAGTGTACTTGGAAAAGATTAAACAAACGATTAAAGACTATTTCCATGAAAATATGACAGAAGAAATGAGAATGCATACTATTTGGGATGCAAGTAAGGCGGTTCTGAGAGGCCATTTTATTCAATGGGGGACAGAGCTTAAAAAAAAAAGGCAAGAGAAATACCAGCAAATTTTAGAAAAAATAAGTCAAAGAGAAGAAATGATTAGACAAAACCCAGAGAATTGTCAAATTAAAACAGAATTGAGGATATTACAAGAACAACTGAAATCTGAACATCAAGAGGAAATAAACAGGAATTTGAAAAGAGTGAAGCAGAGGTTTTTTGAGCAAGCTAACAAACCAGGAAAATGGTTAGCTTACAAACTAAGGAAGGAAAGGGAAAAGAACCTAATTACTGAAGTTTATAAGGATGGAAAAATACTAAATGATCAGCAAGAAATCAAACGAGTCTTTCATAGATATTACAGCCTATTGTACAATGCAAAGGAAAGGAAGATCAACAACAAGATAAAGGCTTTCCTTGAGCAGTACAAAGTACCAGAAATTACAGAAGAGCAACAGAAAATACTAAATGCCAAAATAAGTACAAAGGAGATAATGGACGCTATTAAAAAGCAGAATGTTTCTTCAATTAATTCAGAATATGGCAGCCAGGTTGGTCACCGGAACATCTAAAAGTGACCACATAACACCAATTCTGAAGTCTTTACACTGGCTGCCTATTCGTTTCCGGGCACAGTACAAGGTGTTGGTTTTTACCTTTAAAGCCCTTCATGGCTTGGGGCCAGCCTACCTGCGGGATCGCCTTCTCCCATACAATCCGCCCCGCACACTAAGGTCCTCTGGGAGGAATTTACTGCAGCCAATCAGAACTAGGTTGGCTGCGGTTACCCAGAGGACCTTTTCTTCTGTCGCTCCCAAGTTATGGAATGGCCTGCCGGAGGAGACCCGGCACATTACCAGTCTTACTGCTTTAAAAAAGCAGTCAAGACCGTTCTCTTCCGACAGGCCTTCCCAGATTAGTGTTCCACCGCCTCTCATCATTGTCTTCTGTGTTAATCTTGTTTTTAATTTGTTTTAATTAACTAATATGTTTTAGGGGGATAGAAGGGTTGGAGGGTGGGGAGGATAGGGTGCGTTTTAATGTTTTAATGTTTTTATATATTTTTGTAATGCCGCCTCGATCCACTGGGAGAGGCGGGATAGAAATAAATTTTATTATTATTATTATTATTATTATTATTATTATTATTATTATTATTATTATTATTAATGTTTCTAAAGCGCCGGGTCCAGATGGTTTTTCGGCTTCCTATTATAAGCAAATGCAAGAAGTTTTGCTACCATACATGTCTAAACTATTTAATCAAATCCCAGAAGGAGGGAAACCCAACTCTTGGCAGAAAGCCGTAATTTCATTGATACCGAAAGAAGGCCGAGATCGTAAAGATCCGGGAAGCTACAGGCCGATATCCCTATTAAATGTAGACTATAAGATTTTTGCGAGTATTCTAGCTGAAAGAACTAAGAGAGTGTTACAAGACATAATAGGAGAAGAGCAAAACGGCTTTTTGCCACGAAGGCAATTAAAAAGTAATATACGAACAATCCTAAATGTTATAGAACACTACGAGAAGAACAATCAGAAGAAATTAGCATTGATTTTTATCGATGCAGAAAAAGCTTTCGATAATGTGAGCTGGGATTTTATGATGCAAGTCTTGGAAAAAATGAAATTTGGCGATATATATACGAACTGGATAAGAGAAATTTATTATAAACAAGAAGCTGCCTTAATCATAAATGGAGAAACAACTGAGAATTTTATGATAAAAAAAGGAACAAGGCAAGGATGCCCTTTATCTCCTTTATTATTCATAACGGTGTTGGAAGTCTTACTGAAGATGATTAGAGAAGATCCAAATATAAGAGGCTGCAAAGTAAAAGGGCACGAATTCAAGCTACAAGCATTTGCAGACGATCTAGTTATAATTCTGGAGGATCCGAGTACAGGTATAGACGAATTAATAGTGAAATTGAAGTCATTTGGCGATTTGGCAGGATTTAAAATTAATGAAGAAAAGACAAAAATATTAACAAAAAATATAAAATTGGAAGAGCAAAAAGAATTGACGGTCAGAACAGGGTTTAAAATAGAAAAGAAAGTTAAGTACTTAGGCTTCTGGATATCCAAAAGAAATAATGAATTATTCGAGAATAATTATAAGACTGCCTGGAAAGAAATTCAAAATTCTTTTAATATATGGAAAAAATTGGGACTATCCTTATCTGGTCGAATAGCAGCAATAAAAATGAATGTACTGCCGAAGCTGAACTTTCTATTTCAAAACTTGCCTATTATTACAAGTGACAAACCATTTACTGATTGGCAGAGAGAAATTACGAAATTCATATGGGAAAAGAAGAAACCAAGAGTTAAATGGAAGATGCTTATTGAGAAGAAAGAAAAAGGAGGCTTTGGAGTACCGGATCTCCGAATTTACTATCAGGCAAGTGCTTTAGTATGGATTAAAGAGTGGATAACCCTGGAAGAAAGAAACATAATGAAGCTTGAAGGCGCTGATTTACGTATGGGATGGCACGCCTATATTTGGTATAAGAAGGAGAAAACTGATAAAGAATTTCTCAATCACTACTTGCGAAAATCCCTTTTAATGAATTGGCAAAGATTTAAGAGAAAATATTACAAACAAATTCCCCTATGGATATCCACCCATGATGCCTTTTTTGGAACACGACGAGAGCCTTTGGAGAAGATAATAAGATATAAAGATTTACTAGTCAAGACCGCCAACTCTGGAATCAGAATAAAAACTAGAGAAGAAATAGAAAATGAAGGCTTTAAATGCGGATGGTTCCTATATAGGCAGCTTCAAGAAAGATTCAAGATAGATATGAAGTTGGAAGGCTTTGACTTGAATAAAGAAGATAAAATATTTGAAAAAATTATCTTTTCAGAGCAAAACCATATGACCTCCAAAATGTATCAACTTTTGCTGGAAAGAGAACTCGAATCAGAACAAATTAAAACATCTATGATTACCTGGGCACAGAACATTGGCCATGAAATACAGTTGGAGCATTGGGAAAAGAGTTGGCGGGACACTCAGAAATTTACTGTTGCCCAAAATTTGAAGGAAAATTACCTTAAGATGTTTCATAGATGGCATCTAGATCCTGTTAGAATAAATAAAATATACAAAACAAAAGACAAAAAATGTTGGAAGTGCGATCATGAAAATGGTACGTTTTACCATGTTTGGTGGACGTGTGATAAGGCGAAAAAGTACTGGAAAGAAATTCAAACATTGATTTCGAAGGCCTTAAAAATTAATATCCCATTACTACCAGAAATTTTTCTATTAAATATTCTACAGAAGATAGATACAGAGAAAAGAAAAAATTTTTGGAGAATATTATTATACATGATAACAGCGGCTAGACTTCTCTTTGCCAGCAAATGGAAAAATGCACACACTCCTCTAATCTGTGAATGGAAAATAAAAGTGATGGAATATCGAGAAATGGACAGATTAGTAATGAAACTTCAGGATAGAGACCAAGCTATTAATGAACAAGAGTGGAAGCAAGTAGAGGAATTCTTGCTCCCAAAATAAGATAAATTCAACAAAAGTGATTTTGTCATGGCACGGACGTTTGATGATTACAAAAATGACATGAGACAATACTTTAAGAGGCGAGGAAGCTGTTAATTACTAATAGGAACTAAAGAGAAACCTGATTTTATGCATTTAGTTTAGATTTACCTTGGAGTAAGTAAGGAAGTGATAAGAAGAAAAGAGGAGGGCGAGAGGGAAATATACAGATCTTAAACAAATTTGATTATGAAAATGGGCAATAGGAGCAGAGGTCTGTATATTAATATGTGCTTACTTTTTTTATGGAAAAATATGCTTGGAAAAAAAATGCAAACATGGTAATCGATTATGGAAATGAATGTTTTATTTTTCTTAATTTAATAAAATTATAAAAAAAAAAGTCTCCATTCAGTTCATGACATATGGAAAGAATGCTTAGGTGGACCTGCACGTCCTGGTGCTGTGGGGGTGGATGCGATTTGATGACTCCCCCAGGAAGAGACCAGCATCCTGAGTGGCTGGCACAGGAGTGCTGGACTGTGTCATGTGATGGGGGGAGCAGGGTTATTTAAGCCCAGCCCCCCCTTCACGTGGCCATCTTTGCTGATCAACATGACCCACCCACCCTTGATACAGTATGTGAATTCAGGTCACTTTGCAGCCGGATAGGAATTCTCCCTGCCTTTTTTATCAGTCCCCCCCCCGCATCCTATACTGTAGTCAAATAGGGCTTTGAGTGGTATCAGCAAATTGGAGCTAATTCGCCTGGTGGAGGGGGCGGGGAGGACAAAGCTCTGATGTACACTGTTGGCACTAATTTGGGTATAGGGTATGGTTCCCAAACCTCCTATTTAGGATTGTGAGACTCAGGGGGAGGAGAAGGAGTCTGCCCTTGAGGATAGGCCTGTTTTGGGGCTTCTCACCTGTAGGGTCCTGGGACTTTGGTGGGAACACAGCTGGTTTGCCTGCCAACTAAAGGAAGCCATGCAGCAGCTCAAGAAAGTGGGGTTGCCCAGCAGGGTCCAGGTGTGTTGCCTAAGGGGAGCCAAGGAGGTTGGCTCCTGGCCTTGACCAGACCTGCAGCAGGTGCCTTTCCTCCCTTTGCCTCTACATTTTGTAAATAATTTGGTCAAACAAAGTGGTCCTTTTATCCCAGTGCAATGTGTGTGGTCTGGTTATTCTGGGGGTGGGGCATAAAAAACATTGTACCCCCCTATAATTTCACAGATGGAAAATGGACACATGTGGCCAAGTAACATCACAGTGTGTGAAAGGTGGCAACAAGGTATTACTGAGGAAGAACACAGGTGCTAGGAAGGACTGTAAGCAGTTTGCTTTTTGCCTGAATATGTTGGGAAGGGCAAGGTCCTGCCCCTCCTCTCCTCTTCCCCCCACTGGGGCTGAGGGTGTGTGACATCCCCAAGGTCAACCACTGGGTGGCCATGGCCGAGCAAGGAATCAAACTTTGGGCTCCAGGGTCCAATGCTCAAACCACTACACCACACTGAGACTGCCCTTGCCAAATCCAGGCAGTTGGGAGGGTGTCAATGTCCTTCTTGAACTGTGGTGTTCAGAACTGGATGCTGAAAATAGTGTTACTATTCTTCTCTGGATCTGTACATTGTAGTTCTGTTGATGCAACCAAGAACTGCATTGGCTCCCCCCCCCAGTGCATCTCCTCTCTGTTGTCTCATGTTAAGCTTGTGGACTACAAAGACTCCTGGATCCTTTTCATACATATGACTGTCAAGCCAAGTGCTGTCCAGCTGATATCAGAGTACCTGATTTTTCCTGTCCAGAAGTAATGCCTCACATTTTTTTCTTGCTGAATTTTTTTTAAAGTTTTGACTGAGCTTGGCAATTTCTTAAGATCATCCTGAAACCCAATTTTGATTTCTAAGTAGTTAGCTACTCCTCTCAGTTTGGTGTCATTTGCAGACTTGATGAGAATGCTTTCTGTTCCATTGTCCAAGTCACTGATATGTTGAGGATGTTGAATCCTGCGGTACTCCACTTCTCTCTAGTATAATGAAGAACCATTGGTAAACACTTTTTGGTTTTGTCCATCAATTCACCTAACAATTGTCCATCAAGTCATCTACAAGTTCACCTAATAACAGCATTGTCTTCTCCATATTTTACAGGTTGTTGCAAGAATATTATGAGAGGTCTTATAAGATGTCTTAGTGAATTCAAGACACACTACATCCACAGCATTCCCTTCGTCTACCAAGCTGATAAGTCTTTCAAACAAGAGGTAAGTTTAGACTAGTATGACTTTTTTGAAAAACCCACATTAGCTCTTAGTAATCACAGGATTTTTTAAAATTAATTGCTTGTAACATTACTTTTAAAATTTAAATTTGCAGTTCTCATATTACACATGAATGCACATGTGAACATACTAGAATAGCTAGTTGATTCCAGGCTCTGAAGCTGCTGAAGGGAGCTATGGTCAGAATACCACACCGATACAATTTTTTTTATTATAAGGACAGTTTGTAGATAGATAGCACTATCTTCATACTACATGCTACATACTACTATCATTCATACTACAAAATTCGTTGTTGTTGTTGTTGTTGTTGTCTACCTCAAAGTCATTTCTGACTTATGGCGACCCTAAGATGACCCAATCATGTGGTTTTCTTTGAAAGATTTGTGCAGGGGGGTTGTCTTTGCCTTCCTCTGAGGCCGAGAGAGTGTGAATCACCCAGTGGATTTCCATGGCCAAGCAGGGATTCAAACCCTGGTCTCCAGAGTCACAGTCCAATGTTCAAACTACTACAATGTGCTGGCTCTTTTTGTTACAAAATAATAGCGTTGTTATGTCACTTTAACTACCATGGCTCTTTCCTATGGAATCCTGGAAGGGACTTTTAGAATTTTTAGCAAGAGTATTCCAGTGCCTCTCCCGACTACAAACTCCAGGATTCCATAGGATGGAACCATGGCAGATAAAATGGAATAACAGGGTTATAATTCTGTAGTGTGAATGGGCTTCAGGTGCTCCAGAACCAAAAACAGCTCCCAGAGTGCATCCCAAGGAAGGATGTAGCTGCAAGTATGTTACATATCTTTGCAATAGTACTTTCAAGACACGGGTTTTCTTTTGGAATTACAAAGGAAGAAAGGACTAAATTTCCTCTCCTTGCCTATTAGACCCTTGATAATGATTGGCCTTTTCCACTCACTACTTCTGATGTTATTTCCCCCCCGCCCCCACTTTTTAGTGCTTCATGTTAAAGGTAAAGCACATTTAACTTCCTACCTAGTCTGGCTGTAAGTGGCTGAATGAGCTGGGGAAAGAAAAAAAACCTGACTAGCCAGTCATGAAGCTGACAAATCACATTATCATTGGCCCTTAATTCTAGGTACACGGGGAACTGATCACATCCACAAAGGCAATTGGGGGAAAATTAATAGAACAAATTGGTGGATAGTTTACATGGTGATCTTAGGATTTGATCAATGGTATTAAATTTCTTTCTGGCAAAAGGAATGTTCCTTAGTACAGACAAATGCTTTACCTGAACACTTGGGAAGATGGTAACAGCTGTGAAGAGCAATGATTCCTTGACAAAACAAGGTTATTTTAACTGCAAGATAGCTTCTGGCTCTGTAGGTTTCGGGAGTGTTTCCAAATAAAATTCTTTGAAAGGGTACAATCCAGAGATGACAATTGAACCAGATTGCCCCACTTTTCTGACATCTGTCACACAACCTGCCACAGCCTAGGTCCAACTTGTTGAAGAAATGGAGAAAATGAAGCTGCTATCACAGTGAAAAGAAATGTGTGGCCGTCCCAAAGTTGTCTTATTTATTATTTATTAAAAGTATTTGTAAAGCACTTTTCTATCCACCAGAGCCCCAGAGGCATTGGAAAAGAAAATTACAATATAGAAACAAAGCAGACTTAAAACAATTTTAAAAAACAAAGTCCTGTCAAAACGGTACAATTTTGATTGCCTTTCCAACATTCAAGAATAATGAAGCCAGTATGACATTCCCTGGGAGGGAGTTTCACAATTAAGGCGCTGCTGTAGAAGAAAAGTCCCGTCTTGTGTTTCACTCCAGTTTCTTGAGCTGTTGCGACTTGCAGTAGAGTTTCATTGACAGTTTGAATTTATGGAAAGACTCAGATGTTAAGAAGAAGTCTTTTAGATAACCTAGCCCAAAGTCACTTGGGAAAGTACAGCATTCATCATGTACCACCATTGGCTAGGACTGATGGCAGCTATAATCTAACAACACCTGCAAGTATCTGAAATCAGCAGCAATTTGCTATACTATATGCTTGAGGTGTGCAGCCCATTAGGTCATGCATCCTAGGCCCAGTGTGCTGCTTCATATGTTACTGCATTCAAAAATATGGCACACGAACTTGCAATTGCTTACTGCAAAATGCTAAGTGAAGCCACTGCTTCTTTTGTTGGTTAGAAGTACAAGAAGCAATTCCAGCTCCCCACACACCATAGGTTAGTGGTGGAGCACATACTGTCCCACATTTCATAGATGTAAACCAGGCAAGCAATATCAGCGTGTCAAAATGGTAAACACTATTAATGAGCACACAAGCTAGGAGAGGCTGTGCCAGTTTGCCTTTGTCTGATCCTACTGGGAAGGGCAAGATTCTGCCCCATCCTCTCCTCTTCCCCTCTGCTGAGTTAACTGAATGCAATCTGCTTTTGAACTTTGAATTCATTTTACAGCAATTGAAGTAAGGACAAAGAGGGAAAGTGGGAGGAAGAGAGAAACTGGGACATTTTAAAAGCAGTCAAAAAGTGGGATGACCAAGGATTAATTAGGATTGTCCCTGCCAAATTTGGATTGTTGGAGAGAAGCATGTGTGTTAAATGCAGCAGGTTGTAAGAACATATGAAGAATACATGAAGTTTCATTGAACACTAGCTGCTGGGAATGGCAAGCAGGAGGATTCTATTGTTCTACTGTAGTTTTGGGTGCTCTCCATAGATATCTGGCTGTCCTCTGCAGGAAAGAAAAAACTGGCTAAATGAACTTTGTTCTTATCCAGCAGTGCTCTCCATTTCTCAGGAGATTGTCTATAAAAGCTAATACTAAAATCCAAATAACTGTTACATTTGAAGTTTAGTTTGTGCCCATATACTCTGTCCTCTGTAGAATTTAGTAAAACCTCGAGTTGCAGAAAGTTCCACATTGTGCTGAAGAAGACATTTTGTCATAAAAATTCATGGGAGTGTGCATCAGATAACGTTCTGTTCTTTCCTCACAATTATACAAGTTGCAGCTTAGGAGCGTAGAACACCACTTTGATTGGAGAGTTCTGCAATAGTGCCTTGATTTGTCGGGTGCTTCTTAAAGGATGCAATAGAATGTAATAGCTTTAACAGCTGGCTTGATCACTTTAAATTGTTCAAAAGGCAACAAATCTTCATATTTTCATAGAGTAATTTCCAGAATGGCCTAATTGATATGCTGCCTGAGTCATGAAAAGGTTGCTCTGTTGCCTCATGAAACTTTGCCAGTCATCAATATTTAATCTGTGTTTTGTTCTCACAAACATCTGCTTTTCCTGATAATTGATTCTTCCTCCAAAATAGATTGCACACTTCTGAATTTTATGTCCTTCTGGGGTAGGGTGGGAGGAAGTATTCAAAAATGTTGTGATTTTGCCAGGTGTCATGCTGTGGCACAATTAGATAACCTATCAAGCTCTTTGCTTCAGAAAAGATAACATGAGAGGTATATTACTGTTATTTACAGATATGCAGACAGATCAGATATTTTAAGAGAGCTGAAGCAGTCACAGGGGCTAGTCCCAAAGCTGCTCTATTTCTGTCTGTCAGTTAATTGCAGAACTTTTTCTCAAAGGTATGGCCTACAGATGATCTGTGGGGCCTAGAGCCATTCAAAGCTCCCAGACCACTAATTTTAAAACTTTGAGTGGATAATTTTTCGACTCATCACTTTAAAATGCTCTAAAACACACTTTCCCCTAGAACTCAACCAAAAACTGTCAGGATATGTTGGTCAAAAGCAGAAAGGATGTAATGTCACTTCTAGTTGCACTGAGTATACCAGTACAGCCATGGGTCTGTGTCTCTTTGTGTGTGCCAAGATGAAAAATGGTTCCAACCTCTTCTGCAGCTGCCCACTCCTGGCCTAGGGCTTTGGAGTTTTGCAGTTAGTCCCAATTAAAGTAGAGGCATTGAATCAATGGGACTTATCTCCCTATTGGCTCACCTTCAATAATTGGTTCAATGGGTCTACTTAATCTGGGACTAACTAACAGCAGTTTGGCCTCCACAACCGTTCAAGACCCCCACCAAAACATAGTGAAAATATGGGTGAAAACAGAAGCAACATAATGTCACTTGTTGTAAATGCTGGTGCAGCCCTGCGTGATGGGGAGGGTGCGCCTTCTATAAACAAGTGATGCACACTAGAAAGGATAGTAGTATCTGATGGAGTCAAATCAAACCAGGCTTGATTTCCACACTACACTGTTATAATGCTTTCAACTTTCAACATCCTGTGGAAATCTGGGCTTTGTAGTTTGTAGCCAAAGAGCTCTCTGGCTGAGAATTCTAAATGCCTCTCCCTAAGCTGAAAATCTCAGGATTCCATAGGATGTTGAAAGTGGAATAATAGCACTGTAACAGGGTAGTGCAGAAATGGTCTTTAATAATAATAATAACAACAACAACAACAACAACAACAATAATAATAAAATTTATTTGTATCCCGCCTCTCCACACGGATCGACGCAGCGAACAACATACATTATACATTAAAAGACATTAAAAACATACCCAACCCTCCCCACCCACCAACCCACCTAAACCAACCCCTTAAAATACACAGCAAATTAACAATCCATCAATTACTGTTAGCAAGGCAACAAGGCAATAGATGGAAGGCGGTGGAAATGCTAGTCTGGGAAGGCCTGTCGGAAGAGAACAGTCTTGACTGCTTTTTTAAAGCAGTCAAGACTGGTAATATGCCAGGTCTCTTCCGGCAGACCATTCCATAACTTGGGAGCAACAGAAGAGAAGGTCCTCTGGGTAACCGCAGCCAACCTAGTTCTGACTGGCTGCAGTAAATTCCTCCCAGAGGACCTTAATGTGCGGGGCGGATTATATGGGAGAAGGCGATCCCGCAGGTAGGCTGGCCCTCTTCCATGAGGCTATAGAGTTGGAGGCCCTCCAAGGGACTCATCCTTTGTATTTGAGAGCAGCCCTGAATTAAGAATCAGTGCTCTTCCTCTGAGGAAGTAGGCTAAACATCTACCTCCCAGAGTCCTTTGCTCTGCACCATAACGTTCAAGGGTCAGAGATCACAAACAGGCAACTTGTTAGCTTGGTACCATCTAGAAAGTTGTCTCATGGCCTACTTAACATGCACATTATATTTAAGAGAGGGACACTGTCTGATAATCCTAACATATCAGCCAGCAATCAAGCACAGGTTTCTCACATATCAGAAAATACTTGCAGCTGTGCATACAATGATTACCAAAAACTGGAGAGATGCCCACCTGTGTCTTGATAAACACCACCACTATTTGCATTTGCCAGCAAATTCATGTGATCATCCAGATATGTGCATAAGGATGTTATATACCAGCAACCAAGGGAGATAGCTGGAAGCTCTCAAGTCTTGTTCAAAGATAAAAATAAGACAAAGAGTAGCTGAGAAAACCCACACATTCCTCCCTTTCAAGTTCATAAGCCTAATGGCCTTTTCTACAAAATAAAAAAACACAGTGTTTATTATACCCACAGTATGTTTTATGTTTGCATAAATAGCATTAATAAAGATCATTAACAACACACCACTGTTCATTAGCTCTTGAAAACTCCTTAGGAGCTTCCTTACTGAAGTCATATAATATTGTACAGCCACAGTCTCCTGCTAAGCAGGACATATTTTCAGTTCCTGTATTTTACATAAATGCTAATTTTGGAAGAAAATGACACCATCCAGAACTGCCTCCAGGAGGCCTTTGGGATGGTCAACTGACAGCTTTGCACAGACCAGCAAAATTCACCCTGTCAAGTAATCAGCACATTCAGTTTTTCATAAATTCAAAGTTACCCTCTGTTAACAATCCTAATAACTAACATCAGTAAAATGTAAATGAATCAGTCAATCTAACATCTGTTTCATCTATCTACTGACATCTGTTTTGTGGCTAAAAGTAGTGATCTTTAGAAACAGTAGATTTTTCTTTTTTTTTACAAAGAATTAGATCAGCCTTCCCTGACCTTTTAGTCTTCCCCAACCTTTTAGTTTTGTACTTCAGCTCTCTGTTCTCCTTCCTTTTGTCAGGATCTTTAGCCATTAAAAAAAAATCCTCTGCATATATTAACAACATTAAAGGATCTGGATAGATTTGTTTTCGAGCCCTATACTGTCAGGTCACTAAGTTCTCTGTCATGAAAATACTAACCTGGTATGTGTGTATTCTTTGCTAACTACTATTCTGTATTTAACCATTGAGAAAAAAGGGATTTGTTTTGTATCCAGGCTCAAGTATTGCTAGTTGCTGCTTCATTGTAATCCAAAGGCCATTTGTCACTGTAGTGTATTTCATGTTAGGGAAGAGCAAGAAATGAAAGTAAGCCTGGCAGTGCTAGGATGTTATGAGAACAAAGCAGTCTGGTGCAGAGACAGAGAAATAGGCAAGGGGAGGTCACCTTGGTCAAGGGCTTATAGGGTTGTGGCAGCTACCAGCCTGGGAAAGAAAAGGAGGGGATAGACACATGACAGGATTGATGGCTTTCACCAGTGAATGTTTTACATGCTTAAACATACATTGATAACCTATACAAGATGCATGCTGTATGTACCCTCCAATTTCAGCAACATTTGTGTGAGTGTGTTGTCCTGCTCTTGCTTATCCATAAAGTAAATGGCTGTCTATCTCAGAGTGAATTTTGTGAAGTGTGGGTTGTCCAGTACATAACATGTACAGATCTTGGTAGCTGAAAGCAGTTTGATTTGCATTATCAAGAACTAGAACAAATCGGCAGTGAGATAGGGATGTGGTGCGATGGACTTATGAAAGGGAAAAGTTGTTGCACAGATTAGATAAATTATGGCATTAAATGTCATCTATAGGAGATGTAATAAGGTAAGGATCTCTAAGGAAATGGCTGGTGGATGACAGTTAGGAATGAGAGAGGAGTCTTTCAAGATTAGGAATTAGTGGGGTTTAGGAATGTGAGAGGTAAGGAAAGTTAGGGGGTCAGAGACAGAGGAGAGACAGAAGCAGACTAGGATATAAGAGAGAGACAGGATGAGAGATGTGTACTAGAGTTAGCATCAGTCAGGATTTATATGTATTAAACAAGTAATCAGTGATGTTATGCTCAATTTCTGTTTAATAAATCATTATTTTTGTATTACACACTTGAACCTCCAGGAATGCTACATAATGGAAAGCCTGAGTTCAGACACAGTGTCTGTGGACATAGCGGTTAACAAAGGGTGGTAGTGGCCAGTGGGAAGATAAGATGAATAAAGTCTCACACAGGAACCACAAGGCATCTAAAAGGTTCCCCACATTTGATGCCAGAGCAGTCCGCACATTGGTGACAGAGGGTGGGATATGTAGAAGCCCTCACATTTAGTGGTAGTGATGGGATTAGTGGGAAAATCCCAAAAGAGGAACCCAGAACACAATTTAAAAAAAATTATTTTGGAAGAGTCCAAGAGCCAATTTAGTCCCAGATTCCCTCCACACAATGGCCATATTCCTATGGAGAACCTGCCAGCAGGATGTGAGTGCAGCGATACCTTCTCTCACATGTTTCCTCATCTCTCTCTCTCTCTCTCTTTCTCTTTCTGGTACAAGATTGCTGTTATTTCAACCATACAAGCAATCTTGAACCACCTCACCCCATGTGGCTATCTGGAAACAAGGTGCTGTGCAATTTTTCCTGCCATGAATTGTATACAAAAAACAATGTGTTATTTCCACACAGAATAATTTCTCAAAACTGTGTCAGATGTGTGAGTGCTGGGCAAATATTTGTTTTATCTGCAACAAGGAGAAAACTGGAAATTATTTGTCCTTACTTTTAAGTATTTACACTGCTATTGTAACTGCACTCCTATAAATATATTCGGCCCCTCCCGAAACTGCAAACCCCAGGATTCCATAGGAGGTTGAAAGTGGAATCATTGTGCTATAACAGACTCGTGCGGAAAGTGAGGAATATGAGTGAGAAATGTGCATTAGGATCAGTCAGAGTAGAGATATGAGTCGGCGAAGAATGATGGATTAATCAGAGTACCTTAGAATTTAAATGTGCTAAATAAGTGATCTTTAATTCTGTACTGAACTCCTGCTTAATTCATTTGTTTTGTGTTACCCACGCGTGCCTCTGGGAATGCTACAATAGTGTTCCTAGACTGGTTGACTTCAGACACACAGGGCCTTTCTGCACTACACTGTTGTAGTGCTATAATAATTGCACCTTCAACATCCTATGGAATCCTGGAGGTTTTCCGTTTAGGGAGGGGGGCATTTAGATTTCTCAGCCAGCGAGCTCTTTGGCCTCAGGAAACTACAAAGCCCAGAATTCCACAGGAGGTTGAAAGTGGAATAATAGCACTATAATAGTATAATGTGGAAAGGCTCTCAGTCTCCATGGTGGCAGCAACAGTTCTAGAGTAGTGGTGCCCACGTAGGAATATTTGATACCTATTTCAAGCGGAGTGCACCAGGGTTAGTGCAGTATGAGCTCATGGTAGAAACATAAATAGTTACTCTGGATGCTTTTGTAAGGAAAAAAGAAAAATTGTGTTTAGCGTATTAGGCAATCCATCTTATGGTAGAAAACGAAATAGACAAAAAAAAAAGCCTTATGCCCCTAAGAGTCAACTTTCATATGTTGGTGCAATCTAGATGTCATTAGTGGGGTTGGAACCTCATGGATGTTCCTTCACTTCCAGCCAACTACTTGAAGAAGCAGGAAAAATGACCTCTGTAGGTAAGAAGGAAGCAAAAGGCTTGAGTACATGGAGCAAAGAAAGATAGAGAGGAGAGACAAAGGGCAAAAATTATCTAGACTCCTTTCTCTTGCTAATCACTTTATGGGATTATAAGAAAAAATTTTTGCACAAGAACAACAAGGATATCTGTAAAGTCCCCACACATGGTTCCATAGCCGTGGGACAAGCAGCAATGGTGGGATGGATGTGAATCTTGTTACTTGGTGGTCTAGTTTGATTACAGTTTTGTTGACACTCACTATCTGAGTTTGAGACTACAA
>CAOLHI010005777.1:0-55002 GCA_948474755.1 Ctenosaura bakeri | reverse complement strand
TAGAAAGACAATACTATAATTGTGTTTACTCTTTTGTTTTTAAATGTATAATTGTGTTATTATATTTCAATAATTATATTACCACATTATTTTACAATAATGTAATGATTTGAGTGAACTGTGCCCCTAAAGGAGCTTATAAGAACATGTATTAATAATGTTATGCAAGCCCAAAGATATTGTCCATATTTATTAACTTTACTGTTGACTGGAATATATTATGTGGAACACAAAGCACCAATCTTGTCTTCCCTATATTGGCTGCTAATCATTTTGGGGTTTAATTTAAAGTCAAAACAACTTGGGAGTAGTTATCTGGAACTGATTATACTCATATGCACCAATTGCCTGTGCAGTCAGTGCAATTACACAACAAGTGATTAATGATTGCTGTCCTGAAGTTCTTTTTCTCAAGTCTAAAAGCAGCTTCAGAGGGGCCCAATTCTGATTGAGACTATGGCGTTTGCGTCAAGGTCTTAATCTTTTATTCAATCCCACATGATTTCTTTTGTGAAAATGACATGGTAAGAAAGCATTCAAACTCACATTCGGTAGTGCTGATACAAATCATGCTCCCCCTTCCCACCAACTCCAAGTCATTCGTCTGACAAAGCACAGAAGATCCACTCTCAGACCACCCATAATCTGAGGTATCCAATGACTCTGTCAGTGGGATTATACTGGATCAGTTTCAGTTGGTGAAGCCAGCTGATGTGGACAAGTTGCTGGGGCGAGTAACAAAGAAAGCTTGCTTTCTCTATCCCTGCCCATCTTGGCTGGTTGTCCAGGGAGGAGATGCAATTAGGCTCCAAATACAACATATTATTAATGCATCTCTTAGAGAGGGGAACTTTCCATCTTGTTTTAAAAAGGCTGTGGTTAGACCACTCCTGAAAAAGCCCTCCCTAGATCCCCTAGAGCTTAATATTTATAGACCAGTCTCTAACCTTCCTTTTTTGGGTAAGGTGATCAAGAAGGCAGTTGCCCTCCAGTTAGCCTTGGATGACAAATGCTTCCTTGACCCATTTCAAACCAGCTTCAGAGCAGGATATGGAGCTGATACTGCTATGGTCACCTTAGTGAATGATTTCCATCTTGGCATCAACAGGGCAAGTGTGTCCCTATTGGTGCTTTTAGGCCTCTCAGCGGCGTTTGATACCATGGACCGTGGTATTCTTCTGGAATGCTTGTGGGGGGGGGAGTCAGAGGCACTGTGTTGCAGTGGCTCCGGTTTTACCTCTCAGGCAGGTTCCAGATGGTGGTGCTTAGAGATAGCTGCTCCTTGAAAAAGGAGCTGTTATATGGCATACCACAAGGTGCCCCAATGCTTTTTAACATCTACATGAAACTGTTGGGAAAGATCATCTGGAGGCATGGGGCGGGGTACTATCAGTATGCTGATGACACCCAAATATATTTCTGCATGCCTTCAAAAACAGTTTCTGCTAAGGATAGTTGTCTCCTCTGAATGAATGCTTGAAAGAGGTAAAGGGCTGGATGAAGAAAAAGAAAATTGAAACTGAATCCAGAAAAAGACAGAGGTGGTTACAATCAAGGTCCTAATCTGGGGTTGGAGGTGTGTCAACCACTTCTGGAAAGAGTCACACTCCCCTTGAAAGATTGTATTCACAGTTTGGAGTGCTCATGGATCCATCCCTCCAAATGTCAACTCAGACAGATACGCTGATACGCCAACTGCACCCCTTCCTAGAATTGGACAACTTAAAGATGATAGTGCACGCACTGGTAGCCTCAATGCTGGACTTCTGCAATGCACTCTACATTGGGCTACCTTTGTACCAAGTCCGGAAACTCTAACTGGTTCAAAATGTGGCAGCCAGATTGATTACAGGAACAGCAAGGAATGAATATATCACACTGATATTAAAATCACTCCACCAGCTGCCAATTAGTTTCCGGGCAAAGTACAAAGTGTTGGTTATTACCTTTAAAGCCCTACATGGTTTGGGTCCAAGTTAGCTGCAAGATTTCATCCTCCCATACAATCGGCCCTGTACGTTCAAGCCCGCTGGGGCCATTTACTTAAGCCAGCCAGGACTAGACTGGCAACGGTCACCCAGAGGACCTTCTTGTTGACTGACCCTAGACTGTGGAATGACCTGCTGGAAGAGATTCAGCAGCAAAATATGCTGGCCAAATTTTAAAAAGTATTGAAGACATATTTCTTCTGGCAAGCCTACACACTCTAATTTTAATTGTGCTTTTAATTGTATTTTAACCATACCTTTAACTGTATTTTAATTGTACTTTTAACTATGATATATGTCAGAGTTCAACTTCCTGCCTGTAGCTTTCTGCCAGCAAGGGAGGGAAGGCAATAGTGCTTGCCCAAGAGGAGGAGGCAGTGTGTGGGGGGGTGTTCAATGCAAACAATCAAGGAGAGATGCTGAGCCAAGCCAAAATCAAAGTCAAATCCAAAAGGTCCAGAACACCGAAGCTGGAACACAAGGGTCATGGGCTTGAGTAGGGATTTGCTAGAAGCAAACAGCAAGCCACACTGACCAACGCATGCACTGACAAAAACAGGTGTTACTCATGATTGTTCTGTTTACTCAGTCTTGCAAAAATGGCTTCCCTCTGAGCTGTTCATTTTTGTCTCTTCCATGATTGGAGGCTGGAGGGCAAAGGTGAATCTAATTCCTCTAAATCATTGCTGGTCCCCTCTCCCTCTGGCACCAGTTGCAGCAACTCTGTCGTAAGCTGTAGTTTGTCTTTCAACTGATGGGGGTATTTCCAAGATAGTATGGTCTATCACTGGCTCTGTGTCTGGCACAATCAATTGCTCAGCAACCTCAGAGCCGTCATCTATCACACAATATTTTAATTATAGTATAGTTGTATCAATTTGTTACCCTGTTTACTGGAGGTCCCGAGAGGGACACCTAAATAACCTTACAATTACAGAAGATGGGGAAATTAGTCAAGAGCACTGGTTGGCACTACGAGAGGCAGGATAACACAGCAGGATCTTGTAACCCAATGTTTACAGGGTCAGGCCAAGTCAAGAAGCAAACCGTGTTGGAAATAATGAATGATCTTTATTAAATACAGGCATACAATGTAAGCAACACACGCACACAGATAACTAAGGAAAATAAAGGTGTGAGTATGATAGCGGGATTTTCAGAGGGATAGTTGATTCAGGTGATACGAAACCTGTTCCTGAAGCCCAGAAAGAAGATAGAGAGTGATGCTGGGGTTCGATGTATCTCAGCACGTGGAGCTGACGGGAAGCTCGCCAAGCAAAGCGGCAGCAAGGCGGTCAGGAACTCAGGAGTGATCTGAGGAAGGTCTCAGAATCAGGGGTTTTTACAGAGGGAAATGTGACTGCAGGCTATGCCATACTTGGGGAAACAATGCGTTTCAGGAGCAGGACAAAGCTTTGGAAAGGTCAGAATTTAGCATGATTGAGTTAAGTCCGAATTGACAAAGAGGTAGACTGTATGCAAACGCAGAGTGCTTGGCATTTGAGTATTCAGCTTGCCAAGTTGCCTGCTCAGGGCAGGGAGTCCTTTGTAAACAGCGTGCATACATAATGAAGGTGTTTGCAGAGAGGTCTCCTAAAGCAAGGATCTGGCTATTTCTGGCCTGCCTGGGTGGAGAATGGAATGTTCAGCAATTAGTGGCTGAGCCTAGTTCTGTGCTTGTCCGGGGGCCTCACAAACACGTGGAGAGAGGTGGTAGAAGAGAGCTGAATTATTGATATCAAAATGATATCTTATGCTATCTCCAGGGAGGCCTAAACTGCAGTAACAAATTGCTCTATGTGTATTTTAACTACGACTTTTAACTCCATCTATTCTGTAGCCCACGTTGAGCCTTGGGGAAAGGCAGGTAATTATTAATGACAACAACAACAACAACAACAACAACAACAACAACAACAACAACAAAAAGTAGTAGCAGTAGTAGTTGTTGGTATTATTATTATTAAACTATTATTATTATTATTTATTTATTTAATCTCTTCTAGTTCAGTCCTTAGATAGGACTGTGACTTTGCTCTGTGACCTGTTGGTATTAGTAGTGTTACTGGTGGCCACAAAAGAAGGATCTTCTCAATCAGTGTATAGAGACTGTTGAATTTTCTCCACAATCAGCTTGCTAGCAAACTGTGAAAAGCATTTGTTCTGGCTAGCATTTGGCACTACGTAACTAGAGACTACTATTATCTTGTATATTTTTGTATGGATTTTGTATATTTTTAAAAGGGATCTTGAATGTGGTGTAGGAAAGGTTTGGAGGACACATCTCAGCCCATTGGCCAAAGCAGACAGGCACTCTAACTCTCATTCAGATGGGCAGGAGGGCTGGGTAGTTTTCCTCATCAACTGAACTTCACAGTCCAAGTTTTGGGAATGTTCTCTCTCTTTCACTACAGAGATTTCCACTGTTTCTTTTGGTGGTTGGTGGGAGAAGAAGCCTTCCTGACCACCCAACTACACTCTCTCTATTACTGGGATTCCTCTAGCAACAGTTAGCTACCTTTCCTGAGCCACTATTGCCTCTTTTTGGCCAATGTGAGATGGAGCTATTTTTGTTTGCAGTAGGGACTTTCTCTAACTGCATTCAGGCATCAACAGCACAAAGTCCCTTCTTGCCCAGCCATATAAACATCTGGCCAAGTAGGCTGGGCCATGGAACTGCTAAGTGCTCCTGGTATTTGGAGTGCTAAGGCTCCTGATATTTGCATTATAGTTTTAAGCTGGCTCAGAACCTACAGGACTGAAAGGTGGAAGAGAGTCTTTCAAAATAAATAATTTAATATTTGGAGGGTTGTTTACTAGAATTTGTGAGGATACAGGCTGTCAATCATATATTTCACCTTCTAAGGGAATAAAACATCTGCTTAGGATCACTACAAAAGCAATATAAGAAGTTCAATTGTAATTTCATATACTTCCAAACCTTCTCCTTCTTTAGGTTGTTGTGGGTTTTCCAGGCTTTGAGGCTGTGTTCTATTAGTATTTTCTCCTGACATTTCACTTGCATCTGTGGCTGGCATCTTCAGAGGATCTGGTAGCATGGAAGTGAGTCAGAGTATATGTTTTTGTGTTGTCTCCGGGTAGGAGGGAGCAATTTGCATGTGTTACAGTTGGCCTGAGTGATAGCCTATTGTTAAATGGCATATCCTCCAGGGTTGTATTGTTAGTCAGGGGATATGCATAACAATGTGTTAAGTACATTAGCAACCCACTGTATTATTCCCTGTAGAGGGACCTCCAGAGTCTGGGTGGTGTTCATTGGCATATTTTTGAGTCTTGATTTTAGTGTTCTTCAGTACTGGTAGCCAAATCTTGTTTACTTTCCGAGTTTCTTCTTCTTGTTGAAATTGTCCATGTATTTATGGATTTCAATGGCCTCTCTGTGTAGTCTGACATAGTAGTTGTCAGAATAAGTCCAGAATTTCTGTGTTTTTAAAAAGCATTCTGTGTCCAGGTTGGTTTACAACATGTTCTGCTATTGCCAATTTTTCTGGCTGGATCAGTCTGCAGTGTCTTTCATGTTCTTTAATTTGTGTTTGAATGTTGCTTTTTGTAGTCCCTATGTAGACCTGCCCACAGCTGCAAGGTATGCAGTAAATTCCCACAGAAATTGGAGCAGCGGTTCTCAACCTGTGGGTCGCGACCCCTTTGGGGTCGGACGACCCTTTCACAGGGTCGCCTAAGACCATCGGAAAATACATATTTCTGATGGTCTTAGGCTGTATTCCCTCCTCGGTGGTGGTGCGCAAGTGCGAGCCACACGCTCTCGTCCTCCTGCTCAGAAGGGACTGAAATTGCTTCCCTTCTCCGCTACTGGGAGAACCTCCCGTCTGAAGGGCCAGCTTGGGGGGGTGGCGGCAGCACAGGGGGCAGACCCCCTCCTCGCCATGGCCCCTGCCCCACTCGCCACAGAGGGGGGCGCTGTGGAAGAGCCGGGGGGCCACAAGGCGACGCTTTTCCAGGGGGCAAGCTGCGCCCGGTGCAAAATACAAAGGCACTGGGATTCTTCCCCCCCGGCCAGGGTCGACACTCTGGAAACTTTTCCCACACTGCCCCCCTCAGTGGAAATGAGAGCAAAGCAGAAGCAGAGCCCGGGGGGTTCTCGGAGTTTTTTCCCAGGAAGACACGCGGCTCTTCTTTCTCTCCCTGCCCGCCCCCCCATTCCTGGCCGGTGAGGTGGCCTTTGCCGGGGGGGGGGAGGCATTGTAAATAATAAATAATTAATTTTATGGTTGGGGGTCACCACAACACGAGGAACTGTATTAAAGGATCGCTGCATTAGGAAGGTCGAGTCCTTTGCTGAACATAGCATTTGTTGAATTTTCTTGGTCGGTCTGTAGATTGTTTGGAGGTTATGTTTCTTCATCAGTTTCCCTGTTACTGTAGTTTCTAGCCCGGACTTGTGGGATATTAGATATCATTTGATATCAATAATTTGGCCTTCCTTAGCTATTCCTCTCCACGTGCCTGCGAGGCCACCGGACAAGCACGCACACAGGCACGGCCAACAATAGCTGAAACATTCCAAACAAATACAGGCAGGCCAGAAATAGCCAGACTGCCACTTTAGGAGACCTCAAGGCAAGTACCACATTATGTATGCACACTACTTACAAAGGACTCCCTGCCCCAAGCAGGCAGCTTGACTAGCCGAATACTCAACTGTCAAGCACTCTGCATTTGCATACTGGCTACTCTATTGACAACTCCGTCATAATCATGTAAAATACTGATCTTTTGGACGCTTTGTCTCCAGCCTGAAACCCATTGTTATCCCCGGGAACAGACTAGCCTATGGCCACATTTTCCCCTATAAGAGCCTCTGACTTTGAGCACTTCCTTGGATCACTCTTGGCTTCCATCCCGCCTTGCTGTCACTTCATTCAGCGAGCCTTCCCCTCAGCTCCACATGCTGAGAAACTCCATTTCCACCAACTTCTCCTTCAGACTACCCGGGCTTCAGGACAGGTGTAGTATTTCCCATACCAAACCTCCTCTAAAAATCCCTCTATCCAACTCCAACCTTTATTTCTATAGTTCTCTGTGTGTGTGTGTTGCATACACGTGTTTGGTTGTATTTTAATAAAAACAACAATTATTATTTACTTCTGTTTGCTCCTTGACTCGGCCTGACCCCATATACATTGGGTAAAAGATCTCGCTACGTTGCCCTGCCTCTCGTAGTGCTAGCTTGTGGTCTTTGCTAATTCCCAATCTTGTAATATTTGGAGCGCACTTAGGTGTCCCTCACGGGACCCCCAGAAATCAGGGTAACATCCCTATACTGTCAGTGACCCCTTTGATGTATGGTAAAAACACATTCCCTTTGGTTCATTGCTTAACTTCACTTCTGTGGTTTTTTCCAGGTCTTGAGGCTCTTCTGATGTCTGAACCAGAGTAACCATTGGCCTGTAGAGCCCAGCTTAGATGGTTCAGTTTGTCTTTCAGAAGGTGGGGTTCACAGATTCTTTTTGCACAGTCTACCAGACTTTTTATTGCACTCCTTTTTTGTCCTGGGTGATGGTTGGAGTTTTTGTGCAGATATCTGTCAGTGTGTGTAGTTTTTCTGTAAACTGTGTGGCCCAACTGTTGGTTAGGTTTGTGGATGACCAGGACATCCAGAAATCGTAGTCTTCCTTCATTTTCTTTTTCCATGGTAAACTGGATGTTCGGGTGGATGTTGTTCAGATGGTCAAGAAAAATGGTCAGTTCTTCTTCTCCATGGCTCCAAATGGTAAAAGTGTCATCCACATAACAGAACCATATAGTGGGCTTTTTTGGTGTGGGTTCCAAGGCTTGCTTTTCATAGAATCATAGAATCATAGAAATGTAGAGTTGGAAGAGACCACACGGGCCATCCAGTCTAACCCCCTGCCATGCAGGAACACCCTCAAAGCTATTGGGGGTGGGAGCTCTCAATAAGGCTCCTCCCCCAGCTGGCTCCTCTCCCTTGTTAATCAGACCGTGTGCTCCAGGAGAGCACACAGCCAGCACAAACAAAAGCAAGCAAACAAACAGACAAACAAGCACAGCCCCACAAGCCTGTAAACACACCTGGTCTAGGATGTCTTCACAGACCCAGCTCTCCCTCTGCTCTCTCCTTTGGGAAATGGGCTAGAGGGCCGTTGGGAGCTCTTAATAAGGCTCCTCCCCCTAGCTGGCTCCTCCCCCTTGTTAGTCAGACCGTGTGCTCAGGGAGAGCACACGGCCAGCACAAACAAAAGCAAGCAAACAAAGTGTTCTATGTAAAAATTTGTTATCATAGGGCTAAGTGGGCTTCCCATGGCGATCCCATCTCTCTGCTCATAGAACTCATTGTCCCACTGGAAGTAGCTTGTAGTGAGGTAATGTTGAAACAGGGCTGTGATGTCTTTGGGAAAAATTCAGTTGATGAGTGCAATGGTGTCTGCTATGGGAACTTTGGTGAACAGGGAGACCACATCAAAGCTGATCAGTTTGTCTCTGGATTTGAGTTCAAGGTTGCTGATCTTTTCTATAAAGTGAGCTGAGTCCTTGATATGGTGGGAGGTTCACCCAATATGGGTTTGTAATTGTGTGGCCAGGAACTTGGACAAGTCATATGTGGGGGATCCAATGGCACTCACAATGGGTTGAAGCGGAATGGAGCCCTTGTGGATTTGTGGAAGTTCATAAAGTCTGGGTGGGAGAGCCTCAGATTTGCATAGATGTTGGTGTGTGTTTGGATGAATTGAGGAATTTTTGATCAAGGTGTTGGTTTTCCTGGTGGTTTTATTGGTCGGATTGTGTTTCAGTTTTAAGTTGCAGGATCTAGGAGTTCCCTGATTTTCTGTTTGTATTGTTCTGTTTTCATGATTACTGTGGCGCTGCCTCTGTCTGCCGGGAGAATGATGATTTCTGAGTCAGAATTGAGATCCTTAATAGCTTTTCTTTCTTTCTTCATTATGTCGCTAGGTGGTGGTTTTGCCTTGTGTAGGATCCTTGCTGTTTCCCCTCTTATCTCCTCTGCTTCCTCCTCAGGGAGATGGTGAATGGCAGATTCAACATTAGCAATGATGTCTTCTACCAGGATTCTGGTGGTGGTCACAGCAAAGTTGCCTCCCTTGGCTAGGATGGATGTTTCCTCATAAGAAAGTTGCTGCTCTCTCAGATTGATGATGGTCCGCAATGTGTCTAGTAAGGGTTTCAGCTGGTGCTTTTGGCATTTGCTGAATTTTTGTTTCTGTCTTTCCATGTGGATTGCCATGTCTTTCTCCATTTTTCTGTAGGTAAGGTTGTCAATCTTATCCCAGTCTTGGATGCTCGTTTTTTGAATAATGCTGGTATGGAGGAATAGCAGCTCTTTGTCTATGTTTGCCAGTTCTTTGCGGGTGGTGTGGATTCTCTCACGTAGTAATGCATGTTCCATTTGGTTGTAGATGTGATTAGTCTGTGTGGATTTTAAGGTCCTTTTTGCTGTGAGAAAGGACGGAATGGTTTTTGTGTCTTTGCAGCATAGCAGAAGGGTTAAAGAACAGAGTAGGTGTGCTTTCCTATCGGAGTTTTTCCAAACTCCAGGTGTCTTGGAATAGTTTCTCCCCATAGAGATGTTCGATGTAAAGTCGAAGACTTTCACGGCCGGAATCCATAGGTTGTTGTGGGTTTTCCAGGCTTTGAGGCCGTGTTCTATTAGTATTTTCTCCTGACATTTCACCTGCATCTGTGGCTGGCATCTTCAGAGGATCTGGTGGCATGGAAGTGAGAAAGAGTATATATACTTGTATAGTTCCTGGGTGGAGGGAGCAGTTTGCAACCAGATCCTCTGAAGATGCCAGCCACAGATGCAGGTGAAACATGAGGAGAAAATACTAATAGAACATGGCCTCAAAGCTGGGAAAACCCATAACAACCTATGGATTCCAGGCACGAAAGTCTTTGACTTTACTTCTCCTTCTTTCTCTTTATAATGTCCTTGTGGATGAGACAGGAATGGGATCTGAGGATAAGTGGGATTTCTGACTTTTATTCCCCATGATCCAGCCAGCACATTTACAGTGATGCACTTGTAGTGGGGCTTCTGTTATCTCTAGCCTGTTTCTACCAAGAACACCTTGGCAACAAAAATGAGCACAGTATTTGTTTACTACTTCTATAGTTACTTCGGTTGTTTTACTTTCATGGCCAAAATTTATTGACCCTTTGAAGCACGATTTGTCGTTCCTGCTTTTAGGAAACTTGATGGTCAAAGTCTTCAAAAGAGAAACTCAGTCTAAAGTCTTCAGCATTTGGAAACCTCCTGACCAATTTTCTAGAAGCTACATTTAGGCTGCTACTCTATAGTCACACATGGGAATAATTGCCACTGAAATAAATGGAATTTACATCTGAGTAGACATGGATTAGATTGCATTGTTATTATGTTCATCGTTCAGAAGACTTTTCGTTATAGTGCAACCCTATGCACATCATTTAGAAGCTCTATTAAGTGGTCCTTATACCCACTAAATACCTAGACCCATTAGCAATGGAAGAAACTCTATTGAGTGAAGCAGCACATGCATTTGAAAAGACAAGTATGCAGTTGCACTGTTAATGTAGTAGTGTGATTGATAAAAGATAACATTTATAACATTTATATTTATATATTATGCAGCTTTTTGGTGAAATATAAAATACAGTGAGCTCTTGGTCTCCATTGGGATTTGGTTCCAGGATCCCCCATGGATACCAAATCTGTGCATGTGCAAGTCCCATTATGTAAATGGTATAGTAAATGGCATCCCTTATATAAAATGAATTTGTTGTTTGGATTTATTTTATTTTGTAATATTTTCACACTGTGGTTGGTTGAATCCATGGATACAGAATCCGTGAATATGGAGGGCCAACTGTATTTGCTATTGTTTAAGAAATAAAATCATATAAAGCTCATTTTATAGCCTGAGCTACACTCATAACATGAAAGGTTTCAGGCTGAGGCAAATGGCATTCTAGGTATAGCACATTTGTGATACAGAATCATATCTTGTATCTTCTTAATGTAATTATAATTTGGTGCATCATGGAATTTTCTTAGTTATGTATAATGCTCTTTTTAGAAGAGACATTCCTGCTTTAGTTAATGTATGCATTAGTTAATATATGGCCATTTCCGCACTATATTGTTATAGCATGATGATTCCACTTTCAACATCCTATGGAATCCTGGGGTTTGCAGTTTCGGGAGGGGCCAGCGGCCAACTGCAAACCCCAGGATTCCATAGGATGTTGAAAGTGGAATCATCACACTATAACAGTCCAGTGCAGAAATGGCCTATGTTTCAATGTAGAATGTAGAAGACTTCTTGATACCAGCTTGTTTGCCTTTTCACCACTTGGCCTACAAATAGCTTACAAACAAGATTGAATAATCTTATCAAAACACTCAGCTGGGATGGTGTTGCTGTTTTCCAGAACATTTTCTCCCTAAAAACCAGAGGAACAGAGTCCCTTATCTTTTGTCTGTTCTCTCCTTAGGTTCAGGCTGCTTTGGTCACTGCAGTGAGGACTACCTGTCCCCACCCACATACAAATCTAGACTAGAGCACACAATAATGTTCAGATCAAGAGGAGATGGCTACTGCATTTATACAGCTCTACCCACACACAGGTGGCTTACTGATAATAAAGATAATTATCAAACCACACTGGCTCTCTGATTTGCTCTACAACCCATTTATTTGTCTTTAGAAATACACAATATTGTCACAAGTCTTCACCAGAACCACATTTCAAATAATAGATTCTCTTCCTATTTGCTTTCTTCAGCATCCAGCTTTCACAGCTCTCACAACCATACATGGAAATCAGAACTACGATGCACACACAATCCTGACTTTGGCATTCAATCATACATCTTTGTACTTAAGGATCTGGTCTTATTTTGTCATAGCTGCCAAGTCCTAATCTTCTTAGTCAAGGTATCGGAGCTCCTTAACTATTCCAGTGTCTTCATCATCTACTTAAAATTTATATAAATCATCTGTAGTCACTATTTTTGTTTTCTTAATGTTCAACTGTAAACTTGTCTTTTCACTTTCTTATTTGACTTTCATCAGTAGTCATTCCAGATCTCTGCTGTTTTCTGCTATTAATATGGTACGATTTGCATATCGTAAATTGTTGATGTTTCCTTTCTCCAAATTTCCCTGTTCCTTCCCTCTTCTGAGTCTAATCTGGCTTTACATACAATATGTTCTGTGTATAAATTAAACTGATAAGGCAATAAAATACGACCTTGCCTGACCCCCTCCCTCAACTGGAAACCGTTCTCTTTCTCCATATTCTGTCTTGATGGTGGCCCCTTGTTCTGAGTACAGGTTGCGCATTAGGATAATCAAATGTTGTGGTATACCCATTTCTTTAAGAATGATCCACAGTTTTTCATGATCTTTAAAATCTAAGCCTTTGCTATGATCTATTAAGCATAGGTTGACTTTCTTCTGAAATTCTTTGGTGTACTCCATTATCCAACATATGTTTGCAATATCCCAAGTGCCTCTTCCTTTCCTGGACATTTGGCATTTTCTATTGCATATATGGTATATATGGTAAAAGTCTTTGTTGTAAAATTTTGAGCATTACTTTGCTTGCATGGCAGATGAATACAGTTGTCTCGTCTGAAATGCCTGGTGTCCCCTTTCTGATGGATTGGAATATGTATTGAGTGTTTTCAATTTGTGGGCAATTGTTTTCTTTTTTATATCTGTTTGCAGATTTTAGTTAGAATATGAGTAGGTTCTGTCTCTGTAGCTTGAAACAATTCTTTTGGTATGCCATACGTGCGGATTAAAAATGTGGTGACATTTGCCCCAGTTGAAAATACATTTGATGAGCATGTCATGGGACACCTGGGGAATGACTGGGCAAAGTATGACTCATTCCCTAGGGGACATGGAGTAAAGGGCTGAGTCGTGATAGTGAAATCATGGACAAGGGGTTGCATCAGCCAAAGACCCTGAGTGATGACATGGAAGCAGGTGTGTATAAAACAGGGGCATGAATGTTTGCTCTCTGACTCTCTGCATCCCGTATCTGCTCCTGAATCTCTGATGATGAATCTCTGCCTGTGGATCTGTGTATCCTGTGTACAGATAAATATACTGCAACTTTGAAGATTAAAGCCTCCAGGTATTTTGGATGACAAACTCCGACAAACTCCGTGAGTTTACTAACCACTGGGAAGAGGGGTCAGAGCTGATGCTGTAGTTGTACTCTGCTGCACATGTTTGTTGCTGTTTTGGAAGCTCTGCTATGTTATGCTTGCCTCTGGGACATTTTTTGTCTACAGAGCAGTGGTTCCAGGGAGGATTTTGCGCTGGTTGCTGTAAACCAATCTCCCATCAATACGTTCTTGGTGAATTATTTCTCCAAATTCTTTGAGTGCAGCTTCCACTTCACTTTCAAACACTGCAGGTTCATCTTTAAGTGGTTCTTCCTTGAATTAATTTGTCATTCTTTAATCTCTTTTATTTAGTACTTCAGTGTATTGTTTCCATCATCTTTTTATTTCTTCTTGGTCATGTTCCTCTCCTGGTGGTATAGAACCCCTACTCTTGGTTTAATAATACACAGCTCTGTTTCTCCTTTTTAGCTAATCTGGGTAAAATGTGCTTTGTCAGTGCTTGCCTGAAGTAATGGCCTGCAAGAGCACTAAGAAACTGAAGTTCTGTCCAGACAATACAAAGCACTGTTAGTATGTGGTTCCTGTAACTGGATGGGTGGCATTGTTTGTTTTGGGCAAAGCTGTACTTCTAGGAAAGGATCATGATTTTATTTTTATCTATTTCCAAAAATACATTGGTCTATACTAAACCAAAAAGAAAGAAAAAACCCTCAAAAAAATTCCAAAATCCACATTGAAAACAGAAACAGCTCTTGTGTGCTCTTGGATTCAGAGCTGTCACTAGAGGTTCAAGCAACCATTACAATTGTGGTGGGCAACTTTGGCTCTTCAGGTGTTAGTGGATTGCAACTCCCATCATCTTTGAACATTGGCAATGCTAGCTAGAGTTGCTGGGTGTTGTAGGCCAATAACCTTTGGTGGTCCTATTTGGCCATCTCTATTTTTATAGAAAGTACTGCTTATGCTGGTATCTCATCTGCAGTCCTGTCTGGATATGGATATCGTGGATTCAGTGTGCAGAAGATGCAGGACTTTCAGTTAATAGAGAATAACTGAAATATGGCAGCAAGGTGTTTTATATATTGCACTCTTGCTGTCATATTCTGTACTGACTAAGGTTTTTTGTTTTTACACAAGTTCCTTTCTGCCATCATTATTTAGATAAAAGGTTTCAGCAGTGTATATGCACAAGGTTAAAAATTCAATACAAAAATGCAACTTAAAAACAAAGATACAGAAAAATTGCAATTTAAAAACATACAAATGTCTATCCAAATAAGGGAAGCGTTGACTAGATGTGAAAAGAATATGTTGGTGCCAGAGGAACCTCCCATGGGAGAACATTCCAGAGTCCAGATGCCATTGCAGAGAAGGCAATATGCATAAGCATATTGAACTGGACTCAGCTAATAGAACTACTTCAACACAATACCTCAAACCCCACTGTATAGAAATTAGGCTGGGGAAAAAAATCTCCCCGGGCACTGATGGAAAAAACTAAATGCTGTTTTGCAGACAGGATTGAAGAAAAGAGGTTCCTGCAACAGAGTGTGTGGGGGGGGGGAGAAAAAGAAAAAGAAACAGTTGGAAAGATAGGAAGAGAGGGAGGAAAGATGTGAGAATGGACAAATGAGTGAAGGGAAGTAGCTCTGAGCCTATTCGCTTTTGGCCCTGGCCTTACCAACATTTTTCCCTAGATCCATTAATATAGAATCTGACATGAGAAGGAGGAAATGTGGCTCACAGACTAATAATGACACTCCACCCATGATATGGACATAGCAACAATCCCCTTTAACTAACCCCCCTGGTGCTTCCTATTCCCCCTTTCACCCTCCCTGACATAGAGCTCCTCCTGAGTTAGTCATCCCCATCCCCTCAGTCATTTTCCCTCAAGCTTCAGTCTCAATTTCCTGTTTCTTTCTTCTCAGTTTACTCTTTATCAGTCACTGTTCCAGTCAGAGTTAAACAGGTTGCTTGTTTCCTTCTCATGGGAAAGACAGAGTCACATGAAACACTGACAATCATAACTTGTAAGTTTCTGATATGTTGGCTGATTTCCTGATATCACTGTGTACCTGTAGTCCATACCGTAGTGAGAAAAAAAAAAACCTGTATCAGGTAAGTAGCATTCTTCTTCTAACTAGACCTGCCTTTCTGTGATTTAGATTGTCACCTCCACCAGGACAATCACCGAATTAAGTTAACGACTTCCATCCAACTTCAGCCCGGGTAGCTCCTTGTGATTCTGATGTTATTATTGATATATCATTCAAGGGCACCCTGAAGATTCTGACAGATTAAGAGCAAAGGAATCTAATTCTAATCACCCTTCCTCCAGGGGCTGGAGTCTTCATAAATATTTGATGTGTATACCTCTGAAGTCTGAGTGCATTCCTAAAACTATATTTAGTGGACTGCCTTTTCCTTTGTTATTGCTGTATGCCTCCAAATCATTTCTGACTATCATGGGGTTTTCTGGGGCTGAGAGTGTGTGACATGTGCAAGGCCACCCCGTGGGTTTCCATGGCTAAGTGGAGACCTGAAACCTGGTCTCCAGGGTCATAGTCTAACACTCAAAGCACTACATCATTCTGGCTCTTGCCTTTACCTTTACCTCCTTAAAAATATATACAACTACTTCTGCAGAAACAATACTGATCTCCGTCCATACAGCTGGCCTTAATTCTCTTCATCTTGTTACTCCAACATAGTGCAGAAGCTGCATTTGCCATAGGGAACCATAGGCCCATAAAAGCTCCAGCCTAGCTCTCTTTCATAAAACATCCCTACAGTTTTGCAGCTTAACAGTTTGGTAACTTTTAAATTACTTAGGTATCTTAGGTTAAAAAAAAAAGTTGCCTTGGTCCTGAGGCTTCATGTGCTATGTCACAGTCACTTCAGCAGAAAGAACTGTACAATTGCCAGGATCTTTATCAGTGCATAGAGCTGTTCCATTTTTGAAGTGAAAGGTGACACCTCTTTAATAAAACATATTACAGGTCTGTCACCTGGTTTAGGTATGAATGCACAGCATCTTGCCATATATGAGGGATCTTTATTTACATCAAAATACTAAAGATTAGCTATATTTCAGTATGAAATATGAGTATTATCTTGAAAATCTGATGGTTGCAGGTAGGTGATTACAAGCCAGAACAAAGGAAAGGACCTATACCATTTTGTAGTTACAGTATCTAGTGATCAAGTGATAAAGCCATTAATGCCATGTGAGCCCACTAGAGAGCCAGAAGGACTACAGCATATAATTTTCAACTCCTTTGGATAGCCTCAATGTACAGTCATGCCCATTTCCGGCAACTGGAAGTGATGCTGCCTCCCTCCCAGTCACCATCGTAGCCTGTCTTGAACCATGTCATGGGATACTCTTCCAGAACAGAAACTCCCTTTTTTTTTTAATGGGAGAGTACTATACTTTTTGTCCTGTTATGTTTTTAGATGCTTTGAAATGTTCTAAATTCAGTGCTGTTTTAAATACAAGAAGCTATTTGTTTTAAAGTTATTTTTAACATTATGATTGATTTTAGTTGCATTTTGCCTTAATCATGTTGCAAGCCACTATGGGTCCCACATTTCTCTCTGTCCCAGAGGACCATCTTGGTGGCTGTTTCCAGCTTATTGAAGTTCATTCCCCCAGCTTGAGTGTTCTTCTGCAAACAGGAAAGACTTTTCTATTCATCCAGGCCTTCAGCAACTGACTGCCTGTTAAATCTGAGAACATTTCCGCATTATAGTGCGATGATTCCACTTTCAACCTCCTATGGAATCCTGGGGTTTGCAGTTCTGGGACGGGCCAACTGGCCCCTCCCAGTGTTACCCTGTATGTTGGGGGTCCTGGGAGGGGCGCCCAAATAACCAAATAAAAACACAAGTTGGGAGAATTTAACTCGAGCACTCTCTCAGCTAAACGAGAGGCAAGGTAACTTTAGCAAGGATCTTTAACCCTATGTCTACGGCTTCAGGTCAGAGAGCAAGCAGGCAAGTTTAAAAGTAACAAAAATAACAGTTTTATTGGAAGATAAACAGCAAATAAAACAATACACACACTAGCTAACTTGGAAACAAAAATAGAGAGCTTAGGGAATGGGGAATACGACACCTGGTCTCATAGTCCTGGAGAGAAAGATGGGGTTCCGGGGAAGAAAGCTCAGCATGGTTGGCTGTGGGGAGCTCCTTAGACAAGCCGGCAGCAAGGCGAGATGGAAGTCCAGGGTGATCCAAGGAAGTCCCAAAAGTGGGGACCTTTTATAGGGTGGATTTTATCTACAGGCTATGTTATGCTCAGTGAGAACAAAGGAAATTTGGAGCTGGACAAAGGAGTTGGAAAAGATCAGATTTTGCATGAGGGGTTTAGCTCTTAAGACAATAGCGTGGCCAGTTCGTCAATAGCCTGACATAAAGAAATGGCTTAGCTCTTGGCCGTGCGGCTTTGTGTGGATAAAGCCAGTTTGCAGGGAGGTTTTTCCCTAAAGCATCGGAGAGGCTTAAGTTGCCTGCCTGAATGGGGTTTTGGAATGCACAACCACTAACGGCCGCGCCCTTACGTGCTTATCCAGGGGACCTCTGCAAACACGTGGAGTAGGGTGGCAGAGAAAGGTCAAGCAAAGGCCGAATTATTTGATATCAAAAAGATATCTAGTGCTCTCACCAGACATAACATAACCGTGATAACACCAGAACTGCAAACCCCAGAATTCTATAGGAGGTTGAAAGTGGAATCATCGTGCTATAAGACTGTCGTGCAGAAAAGGCCTGAGATTTTAAAACTAATATGTTCTCTTTTTTAATATTTTACTAATTTTTATTGTTAGTTTGGCATTTTAAATGGTCTCCATTGGTGTTTTAATTGTTTGAGCAATTTTATTCATAACTTAAAATGTATACTTTATTGTGTTTTATCAGATTCTAATTGTGTTGGAAGCCATCGTGCATCTTAACCGCCTTGCATCCCAACCACAGAAAAGGCAGCATATAAATCAGATAGATAAATAAATAAATCTTTAACAGAGTATGTGTAGAACACAATTAAACAGCCCCTGGAAGGCTGTGAAATTTGACAAAGGATTACTTTAAATGTTTTTTTTTTTAAATGAAGCATTTTACACTGAAAAACACAAAACTACCAAAGAAAATAACTAGATGAACACAGAACAGCATGTTGTACATATTCTTTTTTGCAGTTCCAAGCCCAGTACTGGAAAAGGTGCAACTATTATGACATAGATGATAAGTTGCAAGACTTATAGTCTTTATTAATAGGTATTTTCCTCTTGTGTTTTAGAAAGCCAACAGTGCAATTTAAACTACTTTACACTAGAAGAGAAATAACTTCAGGCAGCTTCACAAATTAGTCAATTCAAAATATGACAGACTAAAATGACGCCAGATAACATCGTGAATTAGAGTGCGCAGTAGCCTGGATTCTGAAAATAAATGTTATACATTTTTTCTTTCTTTCTTGGTGTTAGACAAAGAATGCCATTCTAGAAGTCACATCCTTCACCATAAAATCTAGATATTTTCATTCCACTTGTGGTTACCAGGTGACGAGGTAAAGAAAATTCCATTTAGTACTTAATCAGTGGCACTTTAAAAAGTCATTAATTTCTTCTCTGTGGTGGCTACAGGGTAACAGTGGCTCTTTCCATGAGACCTCCTTAGCAACATTGGGTTTACCCTTTAGAAAGCTGGTTAAAAGCTTTTATTTCGCTACACATTTAGAAGGACAGAGGGAGGTGTTTTATTCTTATAGATGCTATTTTTTTGTATTTTGTGGGACATCTTAATGCATTATCATTTTAGATTACAGTCCAAAAACACACTTCTTGAGTAAGCCCTATTAGACAGTATGATTTACTTCCAATTAACATGCACAGGATTGTGCTAACGATATAGCTGTTGTTTTAAAACATTTTGTTAGTGACTTTGGGAAAGTTTGGGGGTTTTTTGTAAAAAGGTTGTCTATAAACATATTAAGCAAATACACAAGTACATTTATTCCAAAAGGTGATGCTTAAAAACAAATAAACAAATAAAAGGGCCACAAAGATCACAGTGGCATCAGTTTTATATGACACTAGCATACTTACCTGGTGTTCCCCAGGGATTTTATTTTCCTCTTAAGAACTCACCCAACTGTCTTCTCCAGTACCTGTAACTTTTCCCCATATTTCCCAATGCAATCTGTATTCAGAGTTGTTAACATACAGAGGTTGGGTTCCTGCAGGAATACACTGTCCTCCTCTTTGCTGCTAGCCATCATCTCCATAGCAACTGGCTTATTCCAGTACCTGTAACTTTTCCACATAGTCCCCAATCCAATCTGTGTTCTTTGGCTTTTTTGATGACTTTTGATTTTTTTTTTCTGCTTTCTATTGAATTTGTGCAATGGCTTTATGTTTTTCTGGAAGCATTTTTTGTTTTGAATTTCATCTTTAAGATTCCTGACATATGGAACCCATACAATCTACTGTGTGAGGGGAGAAGACCTTGTAACTATGTTGTGTATGTCACTTTAATTTTTCTCACACATGCCTCCCAAATGTTTAATGGCATCCTTATTGATAGTAGGCCTCATCTCCATGGCAACCAGCCTGAGGCCCAAGAGCTCTTGGCTGAGAATTCTAAAGGCCCCTCCCTAAACTGCCGACCCCAGGATTCCTTAGAATCTTCACAGCCCGTCAATTGTATGAGGTCTTCTTGCCTCACACAGCCAATTGTATGAGGTCTGCACCTGCCTGATGCAGACAAACAGATAATCTCACAGACAAACTTTGACTTTTATATAGTAGATCAGTGATTTCAATATCTTCTGCACTTAGGAAACCCTTTATCTATCAGTTCATTCACCAATGTACCTGTTATGCAAGTGCAGAACACTGCCAGGGATTCCTGGACAAGTACTCAGTTAATATGAGACCTTGACCTGGGGCTCTTTCACAGTATACACTTATAGTGCTATGATTCCACTTTAACTGCCATGGTAACATCCTAAGGAAACCCAGGATTTGCAGTTAAGGGAAGGGTATTTAAAATTCTCAGTCAGACAGTTCCAGGGCTGCACCAAATGTCAAACCACAGCATTCTGTAGGATGTTTTAATAGCAGTTGAAGTGGAATTGTAATGCATAGAGTTTGCCAAAGAGCCCCTATTTCACTACTTAAACTGTGGGGATTACCTGGAACACAACCAACATTCCCTTGTTACTCCTCCAGATTGCAAAGGAAGATCAATAATAGTAGTCAGCCTGTCTTTCTGAGTTACCAGTACTTTCTCACCATGATCATCTCACTGATGAATGTCCATATGTTATTTCAGAGTAACTTACATCTCACTGGACACCATTTAAAGGCAAACACAATCAGTAAATAAGAATTTATTTATTTATACCATACCTTTCTCTCAATATGGGACCCAAGGTGATTTAAGACTACAAGGTGAAAACAAAATGCAATTAACAGTATATTCATAGTACAAAAATTTAAAAACCATCATATAGACCAGTGGTTCTCAACCTTCCTAATGCCGCGACCCCTTAATACAGTTCCTCATGTTGTGGTGACCCCCAACCATAAAATCATTTTCGTTATTTTATTTATTTATTTATTAGTTAGTTAGTTAGTTAGTTATTTCCAACATCAAATAGATTGGAAACACTGCCCTAAATCACTGCTCTGGATAGACTTCTAATGCCTAAAAACTGGTAACCCTCCCCGCCCTTTTTAAGCACAGAAAGCGTCCATCAATGTCAGAATTAAGGCAGTAGTTCTAGTTCTGAATGTTGGGTTTCCACAGTTCAAAAAGCCAGTCACTCCCAAAGGCAAAGCCAAAACAGACCACATTTTACACGAGGCGCAGGGAGGAAAGGACAGGGAGAGAGGAAAGATGGCAGTGGCATAAGCAGACGCCTTTTGTTTCACTCCCTCCCTCCCTCCCTCCTTTAAAGGGAGTGCAGATGCTGAACATACAAAAAGCGAGGAATGCAAGACAGTCAGGGCGAAGAACATAAAACGTGCGTGTGGCAAGCGCCAAGGGTCCACGCACAACAAAAGCGAGAGAAAGTCATCCTGGCTGTTTCTGCACTAGATTGTTATAGCACTATTATTCCACTTTCACCATCCTATGGAATCCTGGGGTTTGCAGTTTGAACCCCAGCATAGGGGTCTCAGAAGCACTGCTCCCATTGGCTGTGAGGCCACCTTCTTTTAAAAGGGGGGCAGGATTGAGGAGCGGCGACCCCTGTGAAATGGTCGTTCGACCCCCAAAGGGGTCCCGACCCCCAGGTTGAGAACCACTGATACAGACAATCATATTAAAATACTTCGAACTGTTTAAAATACATATAGCACATAAAATCAAAGAATAGCACATTAAAAGTTTCTTCAGTTAAAAATTGACAGCTTGTTTATATATATAAGAAAGTCTTTGCCTGCAAGTATCATTATAGGGTACTGCAATAAGCAAACCAAATGAAGAAAGCCACTATGGCACGAATACTCGAACTGTAAGCTTCAAAGCAAACACTTCTTTACAATTTATAATTTAGGCCCCAGTCCCACAACTCTTCCAAAATCCCATTGAATTCCAAAGGAGTTATTCTCAGGGTAGCGTGCCTACCATCTGCACATTTCAGTCCCACAGCAGTCAATAGGACGCGCTAACCATGTGTCCTGCTAAGTGCATTTCAACAAACTCTATTATGTCACAACAAAATAATAACATTTAAGAAGCACCTTTGTGGGAAATCATTAAGGAACAAAATTAGTTACTCATTATTAAACAAAGCCCATTTCCGCACTAGATTGTTATAGCGCTATTATTCCACTTAAAGAGCCCTCCCTAAACTGCAAACCCCAGGATCCCAAAGGATATTGAAAGTGGAATAATAGTGCTATAACAGTCTACTGCGGTAATGGCCAAAGTTTTGTTTCTAAGGCTACAGCCTAGTCATGCTCCACACACAAAGGCGGCAACAGGTACAGCGAACGGGTGACTGTGAGCAACGGGCAAGGACGCGGGGGAAGGATCGCCTCCCGCAAAACACCGGCTGAACGTCGGGCGGGAAGACTACACCTCCCAGCATGCCTCGCGTCATCAAAGAGGCCCGCCCTTCCAGCACCTTGGGCATTGTAGTTCCGAGATACCAGGGGCCCCCCCTCAGGTAAAGCGAGGCAAGGCAGGTGGTGTCTTTCTCCGGTCGCCGCAAGTAGCCCTCCTTCGGGGCTTCTGACCCAGGAGGGGAGGAAGCAGAGAGAACAAAGCCTCCCGCGCCGCGGTGTTTCTTCCGCCTCTGCTTAACCCCCCGGCCGGGGAGGCGGGGGAAGCCTTCGGTGTCCTCTCCGGTAGCGGGCGCTGCCCAGCCACGGTCCTTGGCCGGAGCCCGCCCTTTTCCCTGACGGGAGCGTCCGTTCCTCCCTTGCGCCCCTCCTCCCGTAGCGGAGCGCCCGCCTCAGCCCCCGACTTTAGGAGGTGGGCGGCCGGCGGCTCCCCCACGGTGACGTCCCGGGCGGGAGGCGGCGGCGAGAGCCGAGCGGAGCTGCAGCGAAGGCAACGGCGGCCCCTCCGCCTCCCACCGCAGGCGCACAAAGGACCCTCAGGATGTTCTCGCGGAGGGGTCACGCCGATGTCAAGAAGTCCGCCCAGAAAGTGCTGGACCCGCGGAAGGACGTCCTGACTCGCCTCAAGCACCTCAGGGCGCTCATGGGTGAGTGGAAGCGGGGAGAGGGAAGGAAGGAGGGAAGGGCGCCCGCCCCCCACCCGGCCCCCACCGGTCCAGGCATCGAGCGGGTGTGTGTGTGTGTGTGTGTGTGTGTGAATTCTCAGGGGGTGGGTCCGGGTGGGGTCGCCCCAGAAGAGTAGGCGCGGGGCGCTGGAGGAGACAGCGATAGCGAGCGGACTTCCCGCGTTCGGGTCTCGCCTCTGCCGTCAGATCACAAGGCTGCTCTTTCACCTCCTGGTCTCACCCTCGCCCCCTCCCTCCCTCCCTCCCCACAACTCGAGGAAGCCTAAAAGAGACAAGGCAAATTTCTAGAGGGTCAAGCTGCATCCCACGCGGTTAGACAAAGCTGGGGAGTCGGGCTGCCAAAGAGGCTCGGGGGACGCGTGGAGCCCGTGAGCTTCACTTTCCCGCTCTTTGACCTACAGGCACCGTGCTAGGTGGACGCATCTGGGCATGTGGGAAGTGCTTTTCCTTCCTGGCAGGAAGCGGAGGGGGAGGCAAACTCCTTTTGCTTTTCCCTGCCCCCCCCGCTCTGGATTCCCCCTACAAATCCCACATCTGCACCATAAGAATAATGATACTGGCCTATAATAATGATTACAAGATCATGCCACATGGGGCACCTTCAGCACTTGGCAGCTCTCTGTTTCCTGTGAAGCTATAACTGCGGCTTCTGCTGCGGTTGTTCCCCAAAGTAGAAAGGTCCTCCGTCTTTCAGATTGCCCCCGGCTCCACGGCGGATGATATTGTTCTGTAAGACTTATGAGGGATGTACATGTGGAGGCAGCACTGCCTGGAACTGAAGGAAAGGGCAGGTGTAATAGGATCAAAAAAGAAAATGATTTTGTGATAGATCATTCTCTGTTGCAAAAAAGGAAAGTTGCTGATGCCAAGGGAAAAAGAGAGGTGACTTTTTGAATGCCAAAGTGAACCCCCGTTAACTATATCCATGGTGCCAATATCGTATAACGTGATTATGAGAAAAAGACTGGTTTCTCTAGTTCTGTCTGAGCTTTTGTTTGATAAACAAAGCAAAAGCGTCTTGCAGAAAAGTCAGCATAGGGTCATGCACATGCAGCACTTTATTATATCCTCATCCATATAAGAAGTGCCCTTGAAAAAAGGAAGTTTCTGTTACTTGGAGAAAAGAATAATCTTACATGCAGCCCAAGAGCTAGCTGTTTGAGTGGCACAGTCTTTATTTAACCTGCAGTAGTCCTTAACCATCTGGGACAAGCTTCGCTGTGGGGTGAACCCTTTAGGAGATTTTTAAATAGTGTTACACATTCTGAAAGTAGAGCTGACAGATCCTTACTGAGCCCAGCAGGAAAAAGAGCAGCAGCAATTAATATACATATTAGGGATTAAAAAAAATAAAATCCAAAGTATACAAAATGTGCTTTTTCAGGAGAACAGAAACATAAAATTCAAAAGTTCAAGCAAAAATGGAAGAGGTTAGCAGATTTTAAAAGTGATTGATAATATGAGTAGTTCTGTAGAGTCTCAGGTTTTAAGTCCTGACACTATATGCATATATATATATATTTGTCTCCTACCAGAGACATGCCTTCCTGACTTCACTTCTCTCCAAGAGAGATCACTGATAATGCAAAGATGAAGCAAATAATTCTGTAGCTGGGGTCCCATTCTTTTTTTTTAATATTATTATTAAAGTTTAGATGGAAAATAAAAAATCCCCCTTCCCCACTTCCAAGCTTTCTTCTTTTTTCCAGTTGTCTGCTTGTTTACATTCCATTCATACATAGTTTCTGTTTAAAAGATAATCTTACATTGTTGCATCTTACATTGTTACCTTGCTGCTTTGTTACATTACCTTATTACATTGTTGCCTTACATTACCAGGATCCCATTCTTTTCATGACAATTCGTGTGATGCCAATGTTAGGATAAGGCACTGATGCCAGAAGATACCTAATATGATATTGTTAATAGGGATCTTGTGAGGGAAAGCTATGTGAAACATTTGTATCTGAAAGTGCCCTCGCTCTGCAAATCCACGGTTTCTACATCCATGGATTCAACCAACTATAACTTGAAAATATTCAGAAAAAAAATTAAGAAAGCAAACCTTCATCTTGCCACATGCTGAGCACTACACTAATGTATAGACATACCCTGCTGTAGTCTCTCAAACTTTCATAGATCCTCTGGCATTTGTTTGAGTTGTTTGGCATTTTATGCAAGGGACACCATTGTACTGTGCCATTGTATATAATGGGACAAGCACGCATGGATTTTATTATCCACAGGAAGGTCCTAGAATCAAACCCCAGGGGAAACTAAAGGCCCACTGTATCTTTCTTATGCAGCAGCCTCTAAAGTGTGAACCTTGAGTTTCACACTCTTAAAACATTATGCTAGCAAATTTTCTCCACCCTGGATAAGTTTAGAAAGGTCATGGGATGTGATTCTAAGCAGCAAAGCATGTGCATGCATACAAGGAAAAATCACAAGTATATTGCAGAAGCACATGCTACGTGTTTAAATTGCACTCTCTCATACCACTGTGCAGTTTCTGATTTTCCGTTGAAAAAATGACAACCCTGGTCAGCCTCTGTTTCACCTCATTTTATCACCCTCCTTTGAGTAAACATCTTTCAGGAAGCTGCTCAAGATAATAGTCTGGTTCTCAGAGAAGTGATAAAAACTATCTGTGCTGCCTGAGATTGCATGTAGGGCTCACCTACATGTATAAACACCTAAGCATGTATAAAAAACAAAAAGCCATACATGGAAGACTAAGTATCAAAAAGGAAGTAAACTGGAATTCTTCTCAAAATCTACAAGTTGAGGGAATGTTTTGTGTATTGGATTTTTTGGTGACCCCAGTAGCTGAAGCGGTATAGCCTCGATAGAAGTTTACTGCTTTAAAGAGAACTAGGTCAACATCCAGCTGGGTATTATTAAGTCTTGTTTGAATTAGCTTATCTTAGTTATGTGTTTTCTTTATATATGTTTATGGTTAGTATTCTGAACCTGACTTAGGTAGCTAAAAAAGAAGAAATGGGTAACAATTTATATTCTGGAGGGAGGGGATGCTAATCCAGAGGCAATTTGAATTGCTGTATGTGACCCTGGGCCACAGAAAATATCCGAGCTGTGGCACTCAAGCTAGGAAGAGTGCTTTATCCTCTTTGGCAATGTAAACATCCTAACATTTTTGTAGTGTACAAATCTTAGCTGTTGACAAAAGATATACAGTTGGCCTTCCACATTTGTGAGTTTAACTTTCACTTATTTGATTATTTGCAAGTTTTCCCAATTCCTGCTGCCCCCATCTCAAGTGCTTCTTAGCTGAGGAACTTTTCTTCTTAGCAGCTCCAGTTAGGCCATGCAGCCCTTTAAAAACTTGCCCCTGGTCCTCCTCTGTCATCACTAGCTGCTATCTGACCAGCTAAGGGTGGTTCGCAGCCCAATTTCTGAGCACCACATACCCTCTGCAGATCCCACACACACACACACACACACACACAAGGAGGGAGATGGGTGTGAGAGAGGAAGTATCAGGCCACCATGGCAACCCACCCCCTTTCCCTCTCCTTTCCATGTCCAGTTTTGGACCCTGGGTACACATTCTCCCCATTGTGCCTTGGCTTCCTTCCTATGGGCATGCACACACATACACACTTTGATATTTGTAATTTTTCCACTTTTGCGTGGGTCCTGTGTCCCTATCCCTAGTGAATATGGAAGGTCAACTGGATTTTCAAAGGCACATTTGCTGTTCTGTGCCTTAGACAGAAGCCTAGCTGATTCCAGTTCACTGATATGCACTTTTTTACTCAAATGTATTCCTTCTTAAGACTTTAGAACAAAGTAAACCATACCATGAAAATTTGATGCACCTAATTAATTGTTTAATAGCACTGAGGAGGAAACCAAGAATTTACAAACAAGTTTGTGGTTGTAAGACTGCACATAGAGATACATTTATTCATCTAAACATACCGTAGTAATGCACTATATTTGGGAGCAAGGTTCATTCACAAAGTGGATTACAATTAAAATGGACAAAAAGGGTACAGTAGGTCTCATTTAAGGATATGTGGAGCTATTTTTAATGGTTTCATCTTTCTGGGCATAGATTATATACTTCTGGTTGTTCTCTGTCCCCTCCCCGAAAATAATCTTGAGTAAAAATATTGATCTTCTGAGATGTGTATTGGTACACTCCTAACGGTATAATCATGCCAATTGAAGAAAATCTGAATAACATAAAATTAGGGGAGATATGGCTTTCTCATTCACTTAACAGTTTATGGTAAGTAACCTAGAGATGAGGAGTTGTATGCCATGAGGAACTGTATGGACAGTTTCTGGGAAGGACAAAAAAGGTTTAAAAGATGACTTTTTGTTTCCTAAAACAATACCCCTCCTCCACACCACTATGTTGAAGGTATTTGCTGAGGTTTGAGGTTGGCAGTCAGCCCTCAGCCTGAGCCTTTTAATGTTTAGTGCAGTGAAGAAGATTTCAGGAAGGTGGGAAAGGGAAAAAGAGTAAGAAACCTTTCCTACTGCATACTTTTAACAGTGCTGCAAAACTATTCTAAATTGGCTGCAACCCTGAGCAGCACAACTCTTGTGGCTAGGTGGTGGAGATTAAATTGTGACATTATAGCTCCTTGTGTTTCTCTGTTTACCTGAGTGGCTTGTCTGGTTGGGAAATAAAATAGGATTATAATAAATAAAAATAAAATAGAAATTAAACTATGAAAATAAAATTTAAAAAAATGATATAAATGTGTGTTTTTTTTAGTTTACAGTAGCCATCAAATAGACCTTTAACAACATTAAGAATTAATTCTGATGTTAAAAGATTAGGAAAGCAGGAACGTGTGACATAGTTGATCTCTATTTTTATGTGACACGTGGATTTATCCCATGGCTTGATCTATGAATTGTAGGAGTCATCTAGGATTTCATGTACCAATGATGTCGATGAATTTACAATTCACATATCAAACTAAAAGTAGGGGTCATGTATGAATTATAGTCGATTCTCCACATTTGGTAGGGTTAGGACCCCTGAAAAAGTGGGAAAACTGCAAATATCAAAATGTGTGTATGTATGTGGGAACAGGGTCAAGGCATGATGGAGAGAACGGGCATCCAGGGTCCAAACCACATCAGGGAAAGGAGAGGGAAAGGGAGTGGGTCAGCCTGGTAGCCCTTTGCTTCCTCTCTCTTGTCCGTCTCCTTCCTTGGATGTGTGTGGGGGCATAACGAGGGTTTGTGGTGAAGATAAATTGGTCTATGAGCTGTCCTTAGGTGGCCAAGCAGCAGCTGGTGGAGGGGGAGGAGGACTAAAGGCAGGTTTTTAACAGTTTGTGTGATTTGAGCCACTGAGAGGAAAGGTTCCTTGCAAAAATAAGCACTTGAGGTGGGAGGGGGCAGGGGTTGGAGAAACTTGCAGATAATCAAACCTGTGAAAGTTATACCCACAAATGTGGAGGGCCAACTGTAGTTTCAATGCTATATTCTTAGACTGGCTTATAGAAATCATTTTGGTGGCTCTTGATGGTAGACTGTTCCTTATATATTAGAAAAATACTTTTTATTGTTGTCAGTGGGTGCCCTTTTTTGTGAATAAGTGAAAATGTAGTTTTTTGTTTTCAGTCTTGCCTTTAAGGTGTGTATCCTAGTTGAAAGTGGCTAATGTAAATTACATGTAGCAAATGTTAGAACTTCACATCCCACATCATGTCTCATGCTGGACACTGAAAGCCAGCAAAACTGTAGAATCAGTGTGAATGAATGTGTCCACAAAATGTTCCCTACATTAAATGTTCTGATGGAGTTTTACAAATTTTTGTGAGAAAGTGCTATAGCTAAGTGAGAAATAGAGAGGATTTAGCTATATGTTAGATGTCCTAGGCTAATATAAATCTGTTGCAGACACTTTATTTATGGTGGTGTTATGCTTTCTAACAATGTTTTTACGTTATGATTTTTGGTGGAATCTATACCATTTCTTAATATGTTTAGCTTGTCCATATTTGTCAAGAATCACATGATGATCAAGTCATAAGCTTATAATAAAACGAACCAACCAATTAAACTGTTAAGAAGAATAAATATTTTGTAGCTTGTTTTGATGGACACAGGGGAGAAGTGACAGGAAAATATACACAAAATGTGCCTAATACTAACACAGATATAGTTTGCATTTGATTTAGCCATGGTTTAGCATTACCAGAATGAGTCTAGTTTTTATCTTGGGTTCACATGTTCTACTCTGTTTACCCTTCTGGTGAGACTGCAAGAAAAATTAGAAATGTTTTCTATGAATCACAGCTACTAAACTATAGTTAATCTTACATCTGATTAATGAAAATCAGCCAATTTTGAAATTTTCTGGTTTGAAGTTGCTTTGTGTCTGCTAACCCCAGTTTGAATTAACCCCAGTTTTTCAAGACTTGGATGACATAGTATGCTGCAGCCAAAGTATCCATTCATAGAAGAGGTTGCCTGATATTTCTTTGCATGATCTTCTGTTTTCACTTTGGCTTTTTAGACCTGGTGTCTGTTGAAAAAGAGTAAAGCTCTAATGTTATTATATCCAGCGTGACTGGTTGAAGAACTCCTGATGGAAGGAGGAGCAGAGCTGTCCATTCTCAGTGAAAACAGTCCATTGTGTCCTTAGCTCTTACAGCTTGCCACTGTCTTAACCAGGTGTTCTTTCTTTCCCTGGTCGGAGACAGTAATGTGAAGTAGCTCAAGGGATGCAGTTTTCTGTGGGCAGGAATTCACATTCACACTATAAAGGCAAATCTTTCCAAGTGAAAGATTAAGTGCTCCAATTTTATTTCAGAAAAGTCTTTCTCATATATTGTATATTTGGACAACACTGATGTAAGCCCTAGTGTTTTTTAAGCAGCATAAAATAGGTACAGACAATACAACATTCAGATAAATATTTACTCTTTGGTAAAATTTTTGAATGCATTAGTTGGAGCAGTTAGACCAGACATAAACACTGTTTGGCATCAAGGGAAGTTTCAGTAGTTTGTCTGAGAAGTGCCATCATGACATGAAAGTAGTAGTTAAGAAGGAATCATAAGACTTTGGAATATTCACTGGTGGGCAAGATCGGAAGGGGAAGCTGCATTCTTGACCAGCCCATCCAGCAACCTCTCTTTCAAAGACTACTAGCATGTACAGTAATTGCCTTTGACTACTTTTCTTTTAAACAACAAAGTCGAAGGTCTCCCTCCCACCTGGGGGACTACAAAGTATATATACTCTGTTTTACTTCCATGCCACCAAATCCTCTGAAGATGCCAGCCACAGATGCAGGCGAAAAGTCAGGAGAAAATACTAATAGAACACGGCCTCAAAACCCGGAAAACCCACAATAACAATTGATTAGTATTATTCATTAGCAATGAAAGAACTGTGGTGAACATACATATTGGGAACAAATGTTAAAACTTTGTTTGCTGCGAGTCCTGTGGTACCTTAAAAACTAGCATGTTTATTATAGCATGAGATTTGTGGACGATAGCCTGCTTCATCAGGAAAGCAGTCAGGAAAACATGATGGTGTTTTTTTTTTCAATTGGCTCTCAGGGGAACAAATTGTACCAAACCAGACAAACTTGTTTCTTTGCAGACTTAACTAGTTTGAAAGAAAAAGAGAATGCAGTTTTGTCAGTTTTCCAACAAAATAATGACTTTGGTTTGATGCTAAATATAAGAGATTACCATCCTCTCTTTGTTCATCAGGTTTTTTTGCCCTTCAAATATATTTATAAAACTCCTCTTGCATTCTCCAGCTTTAAACAAATGTATTTCCTGGATCAACATATTTATATTTATTTCATTTGAACATGGAAAGTTATGCCTTAGTGATTTGTTCTGAATATTACTTCCTATGTTCCTTTTTGTTTTCACCTTCCTACACAGCTATAAATATCTATGTTATTTCACATTGGCTAAAGTGCAAGAAAAGTTAATCCTCACAAAAGCATATATATCTACAAGAAAAACAATATATCTACTCAGAAATAGGTTGCACAGTGTTTGTTGTAGCTTACTCCCTATAGTCTTTAGAATAACAACTTTAGTATTATGATTGCAGTGGGAGAGTTTTAAGCACATACGTATTTCTTCCATTGGTCAACTGAGTATAAAACAGTGCTCCCAGAATTATTTATGTTGAGTACTTATATTGAACACAACCAGTTCTCTTTCTTGTTTATTATTTCATTGTGACACCTGGTTTATTCACTGTGCTTGTTGAAATTTCTTTTCCAAAATCCATTTTATGTAGTGTTGTTTTAATTTTACTTGGGACAGAGAAGATTTTTTTTTCTTGATCAATTTCTTTTAAGGTTCTTGCAATGTTCGTGTTTCTTTGTTGTTGTTGTTTTCTGTAACATGTCAAATACACTGCACAATAATAAAATACATAGGTATATAGTTCATGTGGTCAGCAATTGTTAAGTATTGATCCAGTCTATTTGACCTGAGTGCCCAAGGTGCAATGCTACATGAATCTACATGAATCTTCATAGTTAACTAACCAGTGAGTGTTTTGTGGAACCTCAGTGATAAATTCTAAACATTCATTATTTTTAAATATAGTCAGCCCTTCACATTTGCACGATTAAGATCACAATCGTTGGAGGCTTCAGCTACTTTATGTATTTTCTTTTTTACCTGCATAATCTGATTCACTGATGTGTGAGAGAAATCTCTTTGTCTCTCAGTTTGGGGTATAGTGTCCTCTTAATGATGAAGCTGAGTACAAGTCCTCTTCCATTACTTTGTTTTTAGTGCTATGTTAATGGAGAGGAAGTACTATCTTCCTCTTTTTATATTAAAGAGATATGAATTATTCAGTCTGTTCCTTGGATTCATATAAGAACATGAAATCTATTAGCAGTGCTTATTCTAATGGTCAGGACAAATGCTAGCATTTTGCAGAAATCCTCTCTTTCTGTACTCATGCTCTGATACCCCTAATTGTCTTCCATTCTATCGATTCTGGGTTTTTTGCCCACCTGTCATCCCAATGCTTGCTGCAGAATTGAACTGAAGCAGAATACTAGAGACACAATAGCTACACAGAAATGTACATGTTCTTGGTATAGAGTTCTTTTGGTAAAAAAAAAAGTTCTTTTAGATTATATTGACTTCCATTTCTTCTTGCTTGCTCTTCAAATTCTTTTATATTAACAGTTAACATAATCTTATTGCTAGTCTCATACGTGAGTGGTTCCTAGTACTTGACCTGGACTTCTTCTAATTCTCTCCAAAGTATGGTGACATTTTCTAGTGGTGTGTGCAGTACATCAGAATTCATCTGAAGCCACATCATCTGTTACCTTACTGAACTCACCAATTGATTCATAAATCTCACCTGTAGCAGGTGAAAAGGAAACTTATCCCATTGTGCACACATTACTTCTTTCAGTGAGTTTGGTTTCTTGAGTCAGTTGATAACTCCCAAGCTGATTTTTAGATTCAACTGGAGATTTTTTAAAAGCCATTAAAAGCCATGTGGAGGATAGGTAAAGATTATTTATATGGGCACATATTTAGCTTTCCTGATAAAAAAAAATTCCCCTACTCTGGATATTGCCGTTTGCCCAGGATTCCCAAGAGAGATGGAAATCAAATGTCAGATCACCATTGTCTTCCTGGCCCTTATTCATGCAGTTAAGTATCTGAATGCTTTGCTGTCTTTTGTTTCTAGAGCAAAATTGTTCAGTGGAGTTGGTTTTTAATAGAGTCATTCTTACTGAACTTCAGATGCGGTTTCCTTTGCTGATAATTTATTTATAAAGATGTGGCAAGTTATGTCTTAGTGTAAAGTTCTTGCATGTAAACACTGTCTATACTTTGACAGCCCCAGATTAAACAGTTAACAGAACATGTTTGTCTTCTCCACTGGACCAAGTGTCATCATGGGCAAATGCTACCAGGATATAGAGACACAGTTTATAAGTATCAGAAACAACTTTTCAGCCAGAGTTCTATAATTTCTTTACTTGTAAAAAGTCTTTTACTATAAAACAATATTCAGCACAGAGTTTAAAAGGTAGAATTCAATCATAGACAACAAAAATAAGCAGAGTTATGAGTATACCCTGTTTACATATTAAGTGCAATTAAGTCTTATTACCAGATCTAACACCACAGCCTATGGAGCCTTCCAGTTAGAAAAACTCATTTTGTCATTTTGTCTAAGGCTTGATATAAGATCACAGAAGTCTATCTTCTGTAAGACTTTTAAGGCTGCCCATTTCTTTTTAACAGTATTCTAAAACTGTAACTATTAATGATGTTCCTTTGGCTCACACCAGGCAAGATCTGAATATACATAATTCAGATGTTCTTTTGAACTTTGGTCATTAGGATGTTGGCTTCTGCCTCATGGCAGTACCTGCAGATGGGATGATTGTGTGATGTTACACTCTGGCTTAGGGATTTGTTCGCCTCTTTTTAAGATCTCTTTGTAGTGTTTATGAGTTTTGATCTTTTCCTATTACTTTCTTCTGTGTTAGTGTCTACGCCAAGGTTACCAACAAGTATTTGTTCTGCACACAGTAAGTCTGTCTGATCTAAATGGTTGGCACCATTTATCATCTTCCTGATCTAACATGTGCCTTGAGGCTAATTGTAGAGCTGTCCCTTCAGAGCTTTCAAATGTTTGTAGACTAAGTTTAATATCTGAGCTTTCAGTTCTGGTGTTAGTTATTAAACCATCTGTGACATGTCTTTAATATCATTGCCATTTTGTTATCTATCCCTCTAGCTTCTTAATTATAAAATGCCAAGTATTTTCAGCTGGCTTTTCATATAAAAACATATACTGGTTAGAAAAAGGTGAACTGGGAGTCTTTCACTGGTGTCCTACCAATGACAATATGGGAAATATGTGACAAAGTGAGCAAAGCAGTTACATGCTTATATCATTTGGGGGAGTTGCCTATACAATAGATATGACTAGAAGTTAACAGCCTTAAGAAGAGCACTGAAATACCCAGGAGGAAAGATAGTTTACTGAATGTATTAGAAACATAAGATAATAAAGAATGTTTATTTTACATTTCTCCAGTGTTCACCCTGAGGACTTCAGTGAGGGGCTTTTAATAACAGAATATTTTGATGTATTATAGACTGGATTTTTGTGAAATACTGTGCTTTCTTTTGTTGCCAAAATAGTACTTGGGATTGTATCTGTAATGAAAAGTAATACTATTATGCTAACCTGGTAAAGTATACAGTGCATTATCTACACTGTACCATAGGCTTGCCTATGAACTTGAATCCTGTTACGCGATTAATGTGATATTAATAAGAAGATGCTATTGCTAGGCTGTATTTGAAAGCTTTGTGTAATCCTACCAACTGAGAGAGTGTACTGTTTGAAAGGGGCTTGGCCACTAATCTACAGAAGTCCAATCCACCTAGTTTTCATGCAGTGCTGTGCATCCCTCAGTGCATTAGTACTAATGACATAGGTATATGCAATTAAGTTCCTACTTCAGTTATCTGGACTGTGTGAGAACAGTAGCATGAATATAAGGACAGTCTTTCCTTATATCTTTGACAAACCTTGAAAGTGCTCAAAACACGCTATATCTTGTGTTTTATCTGCTGAAGTCAACCCGGGAGGGATTTGGCATAAAAATAGACTGAGGCAATTTAGGAACAGTTGTATTGTCTATGAAACTGAAGACTGAAACATCTTCTACTACACATCTGACCAGTTTATCAGGGGAAAACTCATTTGAAATAAGACATTTCAAGTTAACTTTGTGAGACAAAATAGATCAAAATAGGGATGGCAATGAAAATGGCAATCTGGAGACCATGGTCACTGAGGAAAGGAAAGCAAGGAAACTGCCTGTTATGTAAGCAGTCATTCATTTCATTATGTAATAATGCATTATTCACAAGTGAAAATCTTATGACCAAGATAATGCAGGTAACTATGATAGGTGAGGTGGCAGCATCCATGTGGGAAGACTGGAAGCTTAGCTATGGCGAAGGAGGGCACAAAAAGCCAAATGGGATGGGAGGGGAAGTATTCAAGGTAGCCTGTTTCTTCAGATTGTGGCCCACGGCACAGGTGATTGTCCAGGCCAGCCTTCCCAGAGCACTTTGCCTCTGAGAAATGACCCCCACAGGAGGCTATGGTATGGAGAAATAGGCTGCTTGGAGCCAGCACCTGCCATTTCAACTGCCAACAATTCTTTTCACAAGTGCAGAGAAAGCGTAACTGGATCCCAGCCCATATGTTTCTGCTGTGAAGATCAGTTTGGAAAGTTTGGGTGGTCACTGAGACTAATTTCAACTTACTTTAATGCAGTCTTGTGGTTATCTTGTGCAGTCCTCTCCAGAGAAGAAATAGTGTACTGCAGTAAAGTGTTTGAAGACGGATGAATGCCAGAAAATATGAGTGAGAGAACCAAACTTTGTACTAAATTCTGGATCCTGAATGCAGCCTTCTCATTCCCCTTTGCCTACCACGTATTGTATAATAACATTTTCACATAAGATTCTGCTTTTTAAAACTCTTTTACAGATGCTGTGGATGGAAGTGAACTGAAACATTTTTTTGAGATCAACTATTCTCAGATTTATTTTATCTTCTATGAAAATTTCGTAACACTGGAAAGTAACTTGAAACAAAAAGGTAAGAATTTTTGATTGGGTTGGGTTTTTTTGTTTGTTTATGCTTTTGTTTAATTTTACCCTACATATACGTTTTTCTGTCTAAAATCATCTGCTATGTCTCAGATACGGTTAGTAATCAGTAAGACAAGATGCTATAAATTGGGAAAATTCAGGGAATCTGCACAAGTGTCTACATAGTAATCCTATGTACACATTTTCAGTTATTTTATTTTATTTGCGTTTCTTCAGTTAGCCCTTAAACATTTGGCCTGAGGTTTTTGCCAGATGGCTTAAACTAGGCCATTTCTGCACTAGCCTGTTATAGCACTATTATTTCACTTTCAACCTCCTGTGGAATCCTGGGGTTTGCAGTTTAGGGAGGGGCCGGCCATAGGAGGTTGAAAGTGGAATAATAGCTTTATAACAGGCTAGTGCGTCTATGGCCCCAGATAGCTTGGCAAGTGGAGCTGTTTGTGGAAATGTGGAGTTGTGATTCATAGGAGCAGAGCAAAGTACAGCCTTCTCCTTCAGACACATTGTTTGACTTTATAGCATTATGTTATTGAAACAGCTTTTTACGAAGAGTGAGGAGAACAACATGTGAAGTAATCAGGACAGGGTTAGATTTGTTAGGCAGTCAGGGGCAAGCTGGGTCTATAAAAAAAAGATGTACTCCTCCTAAACTGTAATATTTCAATTGGTGTTCCCTGTCAATTAGGCCACAGAGTAACTTTTAAAATGTGTTCCCTGGGGGAAGATTATCAGGAGCCAAGGAGTTAATCTCCTAAACAGGGTGACACCTCCCTAACGGATGAGGACATAAATTCTGCAGGTCATTTAACTGGAATTAGGATAGAAGTTGGTAATTACTATCTAGGAAGTCATGTCAGATAGCAAAAGGTAGATGAAAATGTACAATACATGAAAAGAAGTTTAGAGGGAGATAGTGGTGGCTTGTAGTCCAAGTGGATGCGAAGCAGGTACCTTGTGGTTTCCTTCTCCCTATTTTGGATCAAAGGTTGCTGGTAAAGAAGGATGCAATGTATAGGGATTTACAAGGTGAAGGGAGCTGGAGTTCTTGGTGCTTAATAAATAATGCAGTTAGAGTGGGCATATTAGAAACCCAGAGGAACAGAGTGTATCAACAAGACCATTCTGCTACTGCATATAAGTTCTGTTGCATGGTCAGAAGAGACTATTTTTCTCTGTGTTGTTATTTCTATTCTGCCCTTTTCCAAGCTCAGGACTCAGAGCAGCTCACAACAAATTTAGAAACACATTGTTAAACGTTCTCAAGACACAAAAGTTAAAAGGAGATTAGACAATCAAAAAATTAAAACTATGCATCCGTAAACACACACACGAGCACATCAGCAAGATTCAGCACATTATTTAGGTGAGTCAGGCATTATACAGTCCCCATGTTGAAGCTGGGAATATTGTAAATACCAATATGAAATGATGAATAGTAAGAAGTGGTATTAGGATCATTACTCTTAGGAAGTTCTGACTTATACAGCTTTTAAAACCAAACATTTCTTCTTTTGATCACATATAATATTGTAAAAGAACAAAATGTAGTTTCCCAGTCTCAGATAATCACTCTACTACACTTGGAACATAAATGTCTTGATATTTATAACTTAAACTATGTAAATACTTCAGAATCTACTAGAACTGTACAGTTAAGGATCTAACCAGCACTTTCAAACCAATACTTGATTTAAAATCAGTCTCAGTATAGAATAAATTATTGGTTCACTGTCATACCAGCCAGAGAACTGCTTATCTTTCCAGGTTTCCTTAGATTGGTATCCCACCTTTCCACCACCAGTAAACAGCCCCTAATTTTCCTAAACATTATCTGTGGTACTTCCTGTTTTTCTTTTTAGCTTCTGATATTGCACAGTCTCCCTTTTTACTCCTGCATGCTCCCCATCCTGCTTGTCTTTCTCAACTGCACATGTCCTTAATTCGCAGCTCAGGCTATAAGTGAAAGCCAGCAGTAAACATATAAACTCTAAACAAAACCTAGATGTAGCTTAATTGTTTTCTGACAATAATGGTCTTTCTTACTAAAGAACATTTGCTTACTTTTGTGAATTCCCAACCAGCATTATGGATTTCTGTGTACAGGCTTATTTATGATTGTACTTTATTTGAACACTAATATTTGTGTGGGGTTTTATTATAAAAGTGATATGTGGTCTTCATGCATAATGACAGGAAACATTTCTTCCCCCCAGGGAATAAATCTCAGAGGGAGGAGCTGGACTCCATTCTCTTTCTTTTTGAAGTAAGTTGTCACATTTTAGTATTTATTCCACGTTACAGTCCCTTTGTGGTCATAATGAACAGGGTATGTTTCTGGCAGACATTTCTTTCCCTACAGAGATCAAAGTGCGATTGATTTCTGGATGTTTTCCACTGTTCTAAATAATGATAGGTGAATTCCCTTCATTTCTGTGTCAGTGAATGATTTAAAAATATTGGGCTGGAGAACCAGGTCGTTCATGCTCTTGGTTTAAGGTGGAAGTTGAAGCTTCCTTGCAGTTTGTGCTTATCCTGATGTGGAATTGACTCTTCACACCACTTCTCCATTTGTATATCATACCTGCATAGAAAGATCCATCCAGATATCACAACTTGCAAAAGTACATACAAATGGGTGAACCTAATATGCCTTTACAGCCTGGGCCTCTCCCAACTTTGGGTTGATTTCTGAATTTTCCTCTGATTTTACTTCTATAATTGATGTTGGGTTTAGCATTACATTTTAAACTTTTTTTTAAAACTCATCATATTTTGATTGCTGTTTGCTCTCATCAACTGTCCTCTTGTTTTTAATCTTATTTTTAATTGTTTTTAATAGTTAATGTGTTTTAGGGGGTTAGAAGGGTGGGTGGGTGGGGAGGATGAGGTGCATTTTAATGTTTTAATGTATTTTATATATTCCTGTAATGCCGCCTCAATCCATTGGGAGAGGCAGGATAATAATAATAATAATAATAATTATTATTATTATTAAATGACTTTGTGGGGTTTTTGACATACGGTATACAAACCTTGTAAATAAATTAACTAGGTACTTTATTTTGCTTTGCAAGGATTCTGTAATTATAAAATGGTTCTAGATATGAAGAAATGCTTTTCTTTGTTGACTTATAAACTGTTTTAGAGACCAATCCTATGATTGGTGGTAGTGAGAAGATTCTGTGGTGCAGCAGCTACCACATCTGAATAGGAATGGAAAGAATACTTTAAAATATTTTTTTAAAATGGTTGGAAAAAATGGGGTTTTGAGCGTCAGAATCACACACAGGCATAGTCTTCACAGTGTGAGACTTGCTCTCTGTGAAAAATGCATGTTCAGGGTGTGTTTTTTTTTGTCATGAAAAAAGACATTTCCTACAATAAAATAATGTATCTACCCCAAATACAAGTTTCTTGGACAGAAAATGACATGTGGTTTTTTTTTTTGTACAGAGGAAGTCCTAAACTGCAAACAGTCTTAGAAAACTGGTTAAGACTTTCTGCAAGTTAAAAAGGGCAAAATAATTTATTCTTGCCAGAGTGAACAAAATTTGTGAAGATTTATATCTCTGACTTTTAAAACCTTGCTAATTCCTTGTGTGAAGGACCACCTGCTCTCCGTAATGGAAATTAACTGTGCCTCTTCATGGCTGCCATAGTGGAGAGCCTGTTTTTGAGCAGATTGGAGGAAATGGGATCATAGGGTCCTTTAAATCAGTGGTTCTTAACCTTTTCTTTAGCAGGGACCCCCTGGAAATATAATTTGTTGCCAGGATTCTCCAAGACTTAACTCAAGATTTAAATATTTAAATTTAGATTTAACTATTCAAATATTTATTTAAATATTAAAGGCTTCTAGAGGTGAAGATTCAAATCCCCACTCAGACGCTGGGTGAGCTTGGGAAAGTCAAATTCTCCCAACCTCAGAGGGAATGCAAAGGCAAACCCCCTCTAGACAAATCTTGCCAAAAAACCCACCCTGTGATAGGTTCACCTTAGAGTTGCCATAAGTCAGAAGTGGCTTGAAAGCACACAGCAACAAAGTACCACTGACAGGGGGAGGTTCTTTCTAGCCCTCATGTCTGTCCCCCTTGAAAACTGATTTATAGCAACTGTAGGGTGAACCTATCATGGGGGTTTTCTTGGCAAGATTTATTGCTTTTGTTTTTCTTTGCGGCAAAGAGAATATGACTTGCGCAAGGTCACCATGGCTGTGTGGGGATTCAAAACGTGGTCTCCAGAGTCATAGTTTGGGTGCGTGCGCGTGTTTGCGACTGTGTCCCTTTTGTCAGGGGCATGGCAGCAGAGGGGGTGCAGGCACCAAAACTGCTCTTTCATTTGTGAACAAGGGAGCAGTTTTGGCACCACGCCTCCCTGCTGCTGTGTCCCTGTTGCTGCTTTTGATGTCCAGCAGCCAGGCTTCATGAACCCCATATTCAGAACCACTGCTTTAGCTCCTTCACTGTGGTATCTGTCCTCTTGCATTATTTCTGGCAGTGGCTTCACTAGTCTTTGACCGGCTTTAGGATTGCTCCATGTATTCATTTTTGAAAATGTATTATTTGCAAATAATAAATACTAATACAAGCTTCTGGAAGGCAGTTGACTCAAGTCCCCTCAGTGAAGCCTAGTAATTTAATGTTTAAGTTAAGGCACCAACATTAATCTTCATTGTTTTTGTCCTTCCAAAAATCTGTTGGTTTAGGTAACTATTGATGTAGATATGCAAAATTTTACTCTTCAGTTACAACTAAAATACATTTTATATAACTCAAAAATTTGCTTCTAGCTTTATAAAAATAACTGATTAATCATAGTATTCTTTAATTAGTATCAGAATAGGCCTTTGGAGAGGAGTTGTTATAAACCAGACTGAGGGCTCCTTTAGAGACGATACAGAATGGAGAAACAGTGTAAATGTCACCTGGATTAAACACTTGTATTTGCAAACCATAGGAGATTAAATTAATTGGTTGTTTCGTTGGTGTATTTCATCCTGTGTCAGCAGGAATAAAGGCTTTCTCGGTGTTCTGTTCTAATTAGTTAAAATGTTAATTAACATTATTAATGCTTGACACCTGGAGTCAGAACTTAACTACAGCGCAGATCAGTAAACATGTTTTAGGAACTGGATTTACATAATTATGATATCTTTTGGAGCTCTTGCTACTATTTGAGTAGAACTGAATGTTAACAGAACCTCATGAATTAGCTTTAAATATCTTAGGTTTTGTAGATAAAGAATGCTTTTCATTACATTAAAAAAAAAAACTTGTGCAGTATATCCATAGGCCACAATATACATGTATCCCATAGTCATGGAAACTAAAGGCATTCCTCAAGCGTCTTTCAAGTGACCAAGGGATGTTACTAAACAGCAATGGATTCCCCAAGCAAGGCAATAGGTTTACAGTGCCCTCATTCCTTGCTTCCCATCCACTCCTTCTTTAGAGATGTGGAAGCCTGGAGAAAAATAGAAAAATTGGGAGAAAGTTTTTCCCCCTTTTCTTTCATATTTTCTTAAAAAAATGAGTGAAAATTCATTTTGGAAAAAAAAGTTAGAATAATGAATAAAATGTATAAGGCAAGATATTATTTCTGTAAGAGAAAATTTGGAACTGGAAGCAGAAATAGCATGAAAAGAGTGGCGATGGTACCTATACCATAAAAACGAAGAGTAGTTTTTATTCCAAGCTTAAAATATGCATGTGCAGAATGAAACAACCTGGTCAGGTGAGCTGTACATAAATAAACAAAAAACACTTTAACCCTTTTACACACCTCTTGAAGACTTCATCCAAAATGCATCCACCGATGACTTTTCATTTACATTTCTCCACTTTTCTTATGTTTTCCATTTTGGTGATGAAATTATAGTCTATGCTATTTTAGTATGCAGGAGGGAGCTTATGAGACATGCTTATCCCTCTTTCTCTCTGTTTTGCTTTTCACACGTGCCCAGTAGAGGATTCTGGATGCTGCTGCTGTTTACCTTGTCTATAGTAAGCTGATAGAGGTGCCTGTGGTAGGATTGGCTAGAGTAGCATCCCACGCTTTCCCAGCTCAAGCTTTATTGCATTGTTTATCACAGACTCACTAATGCAGTCCAACACCAAAACTCTGTGCTTCTCCAGCCCTCTATCACAATCCCCTCAATGCTGATAATGCTAAAAAACTTGCAGCTAGACAAAAGAATGAGGAGGAAAAGGGGAACTGGGCAAGTGTAAAAGATTTTGTAAAAAGGAGCTTCTTTGTCAGAGGATTTGTTAACTGAGTTATGCCTGTATTTATTTCTTCTGCATTGTTTCTAAAAATTGTCTAATGTAAGACTTTGTACAGCAGTGTTACTCAAAGTGGTCAATAGCATGTAAGCTACCAGCTACCAGTTTGTGGTGCATTTCCAGGAGAGAAACTGTTACAGTCGATAGATGCAAATATGGTACTGGTCCTTAGCAGGTAGGAGGGGCAGAATTCCACTGTATCATATAGCTTGGAAAGGATTGATTATTGTGATTCCTCATTCTGGTTCCTTTTCTAAGATTTTTTTTTATAGGAATGAGTGCTTTATATCTGCTTGATACTATGGTGAACTAGAAGAGGCAAAGAAGTTTTCTTTGTTTTTCTAATGTTGTTGGTTTCTTTTGTCCACATTGGGATTTTGGACGGGGCCTAATGGGCTACTAAGTCCACCTGCTCAATGCAGGATCTCCAGCTAAAATAACCCCAGAAGATAGGTGGCCAACCCCTTTTTGAAGACATCTAGGGGAAGAGACCACACCACTTTTTTAGGCAATTGGTACCATTGGCGAACTGCCTTTATTGACAGGAAGTTCCTTCTGATGCTCAAAAACAGGTAAAACCTAAGCAGTTCCTTACACCTCAGGACTTTATAGCTCAATTTGAAAGAAAGAAAATTTAGAAGGTAAAATCAATTTATAATTATTTTCTGACTAAATTGTACTTCTAATATACTGTACTTGATAACTCTATACCTAAGTTATACACAGCATATTTTATGTTCTTAAAGTAGCAAAATGAAGTCAGTAAAGGATACTAATACTGCATAGTTCTTTAAAAAAAAAAGCCTGAAGATTTTTTTTTCACCAAAAAAAAAATGGAGAACAAAAAGTTTTCCTCTCTTTGTCTTCAAAATTTCTAGTAATGTTCCATGTCTGGCTCTATGTGTAGAATTTGGTGGATTACCTTGTTGTCAGATCCATTCTTATAGTGGAACCATGTGTCTCAAACCCTACTCATTCAAGGTCAGTGCTTGCATGTACACCCACAGTGATTACCTACTGCTGCTACACAGTTCCTTTTGTTTTAATTAGGGTGATTTTGGTTGGTAAGAATCCAACAGGAAACTGTAAAATACTATGGCTACTATCAGTGCTATAAGTGCTATTTCTTATTTATCTATTTAGCACCGTTGGTATACAGAGTTACAAGGAGGTTGTGCACATATCCATTTAAACTCCTTCAATGTTTATAATAAAAGTGACAGGTTTCTAAGCAGCAAAAGGTTTTCTTTGGGTCAAAACTTGTAAATAACAAAGTTATTAAATTGTTAAACAAAAGTGAGATTCAGTTAGGAAACAATGCATTATGTAATATCAGGAAACTGAAAAGTATTAAATAGCATGCTGTACTACTAAGAGTGGGTTCTTTTCTAGTTCTACCTGAGAATTATTTTAGAGACAGAAAACCCAATTTTATCACCTCAAACACAGATACAAGCAGTTTGTGCAGCTGTGGTCTCTGGAACTAGTTATAAGGCCAGCACTGGAACTGAACACGCCCAGTTAGTAGAAAAGGATCCATTAAAAGCAGTCTCTTCTAATGTGGACCCACTGCAGATACACAGATTTAGCGAAATGATTTCAGAATTATATGGATTCTTCTATGTTTGCCTGTACATTTCAGTAGCCCAACCCATGTGGCTTGGTATTCCTTGTAGCCATTCTCAGCTTAAGTACACTTCTAAACATATTTAGACAAACCTGATTTAGAATCGGCAATCCAGTCAAGTTTAAGATTATATCTGGGTTCATTTGAATTCATTTTCAAAAGAGTCCATCGTACTAACAGCAAGCAGAAGGGGTCAGCAACTAGGTTGTTGTAGTTCTCACCATAGTATTGCGAGGTGCTTCCAAATGATCCGTAGAGTAAAAGCATAAATAATACTTTCAAGTTTAATTTATGAGTTAAAAGAGTGAAAAAAATAGATTTTATACACATTTTTTCCTCTTCCTCCTCCTCTTCCATTTAGAAAAACACGTAGATTGGCCAGTAACTTTATGCTTCAAACTATTCTTAGTCATGCAGTAGTCTGGAAGGAAAAGGGCTGCAGATAATAGAACTGACAGAGTTCCCTCATGTGATGGTGAGATGTAAAATCCTAATTTGTATTTCATAGAGTTGAGAGGGTTCCTATGGACTGTCAGGTCTAACCTCCTGCGCAGTGTGGTCCTCTAGTTACAACATCCCCAGGAAGTAGCTGTCCAGCCTCTTTTTGAAGACAACTAGAGAAGGAAATCCCACCACCAATCTAGGCAATTAGTTTCATTGCTGAACTACTCTCACTGTCAAGAGGTTCCTTCTAATGTTCAATCAAAATCTATCCTCCTGTAACTTAAAACCATTGGACCTAGTTCCACCATCTGAGGCAGCAGAGAACAAGCCTGTGCTCTCTTCTCTGTGGCAGCCCTTGAGGTATTTAAGGAGTGTGATCATGTCACCCCTTAGCCCTCTCTTCACCAAGTTCACCCAGCTCCTTTGACCTGTCCTCATTTGTTCTCCATACCTTTTATTATTGTCATTGTGCTTCTCTGAATTCACTCCATCTTGTCTATATTCCTTTTCATATAGAAATGCTATATAAAGTGTGCTAATGAATTTCCACGTCAGTGTAGTCTAGTTAAAGACTTTTAAAAAGACATTTGTCTTTGTTACAAAAAATATGCTTCAGGCCTACATCAGAACTGTTGTCAAGATGTTGTTGTTCTTTATAAAAGGGGTGGGCAAAGTACAGCACATGTACTGCACATGCACTGTATACAAGACCCCAGCAGCCAAAGAAACAAATATTTTTTGTTATTTTTTTTCCCAAGATGTCTCAAAATGAACTCTAGGAGATGTGAAGGGTATTTCCACCATGTTTGGAGGCTCCTTGGAGTCCCCTGGAGGGGGGAAAAAACTTTTTTGCAAAAAATTTCCCCAGTGGCGTCAGGGTCTTTTCTAACACATTTTATGGCTTCCCTGAGCCACTTAGGCTCAGGAGAGGGTTTTTTAAAAACAGGAAGTGAACAGGAAGTAACTTCTGCTTAGTTCTGCTGTTTTAAAAAAAGACCTAAAATGGCCCAGGAAAGCGCAGTATCCTTGTGAAAATATCCCCAGTGTCTCCTATTAGGCATATGAGTTTTTTGTGAGAGTACTTGAAGTGGGAAGCACAGTCTTCCAAAGTCTTCTGTGGGGAGTCTATCCAGGCCCCCTAGCCTTCCACACTTGCCCACTCCAGTTTTAAACTGCAATCTGACTTTAATGTTCCTATTAATTCTAGAAAGATTTTCAGTGTATAAACAATTGCTGCCTGGTTAACTCAGTGTAATCTCTGTCCTGGACTGAGGGTAACTTCAAAACTCTTCAAAGCATAGTACATTGTTTCTTAAATTCCTAAAAACAAAAGCTAATGCTTGGTAGTATATTCTCCATCTAGGGTTATACTGTGAAGATAGTGTTTTGCTTTAGCACCATGAAGGCTGTGCCACATTTATTTGAAAGCAGACTTCAGTTCAATATTTGGTTGGGGTTTGTTTTTCTCTTGTAACTTTGCCTTTGCCAATATACCCATACACGTCTGATTCAGAATCCAATATGCCAAAGCTGGGGAAAATCCACATTCTAGAAGAAGTGTATAGCAAACCGTTTAGTAACATATGCTTAATGCCTCAGTCTTTGACAGGCCTCCAAGGAAAAATGCCCTGTAATGTAGCTTAACTGTGTGCATTTACTGTACAAATTAATGAATAAAAGATGCTGTAGTGGGCTATGGCAAACTGCCTGTATCTGAAGTAAGCAGGGCACGAGCTGTGTAGAGACAGAATTCTGCAGTTAATGTTTATGAGTAGTGTCTTCGCAATTCTGTGTGTGATCAGTTGCTAGTGTTTCTTGGCTTTGAAATTCACCTTGTTTTTTTAGTAGATGTATGCATTTTCTGCAGTTGCCTAAATCTAATTATCTATAATGCTGTGTTTGTGAGGTGCAAACATACATCCATTTCCTGCTTGATTTAGAGTATCTACTGTACCAGTGGTCAATGAATAGTTTTATACAGTGTTGTAACTGCCAGAGATGAAGTAACATTTTGATAATTTCCAGGGCAAGATATCCTTTCCAGGTTGACAGGAAAGCTTAATAATGGAAATTATTTATTTCTCAATGATGATAAATTCTCCCTCAAAAACAAGCTTCTTTGCACTTAAGTGAAATAAGCTAGACATTGAGAAACAACTATGACTCAATATGATATAAATATATGAATCATCTTGTTTTCTCCAGAGAATATTACAACTGCTACCAGAAAGAATTTTCTACCGGTGGCATTTCCACAGCATAGGTAAGTGTACTTGATGTTTAGCTTTAGTTTTTGGGGTTTTTTTTTACAGCTACCACAAGGGTCAGAAGAAGGACAAATTACTTCATCCAAAATCCTGCTGGCTTGGACTGGAAGGGCAGAAGTGAAATATTGCCCTTTCTTTCTGTTCAGGATTTTTTTTAAAAATCTGAACTGTTAACCTCCAGGTAAATGTCACACCTGGAGTTGGCATCCATTTCCTTCCATGATGGAGGATTGTCCAGAGGCAGTGTGGGATCTCCTCATTTGCTTTCTGGACCCTGACATCAGAGAGACAAGCACCTCAGAAGTTTCCACAGGGACTGAGGTGGGCTGGTGCATCTGAGGGTCAACATTCCTTTCTGAGGCAAAAGGAAAAATTGCCAATCTGTTCTGTGGCCCCTGAATCATATGGCCTCCCAGAGAATGTAGAATTGCACCCTTAATTTATTTTTTTACATTTGTGCTCAAAGATGTAAAGGCCATCACTCATAGCTGTTAATAAAAAACATCTTGAAATATTTTGAAGCTTCTTAATGTATTTTTCTTTCTTTCAGGATCAGTGTTAAAGAAGCTTTTGCACACTGGAAATTGTCTTAAGGTATATTATTTAATTTTAAAAATGTTATTTCCATAAATGCCCTGCTTGTTTCTGTTCACTAGAAGAGTAACTCTCCTAGTCACAGGGCACCTTGAGAGAAACAGTTCTGGCAGTACCCTGAGGAATCTCTCTAGCTCAGTGCTCCGTGTAACTGAAAGACTGCTGCAGGTATCAAAAATTCTTTGTTTTGGATGGTGCCAAGTTGGTAGATTTTTTTAAAAAAAATTTTTTTTTAATTTTTTGGGTGGGATGGCATTGGCAGACATATCTGCGATGATGGAGTTCCATTATCATAGTTATGTCTGACTGCAGGATTTTGTTAATAGTTTTTCATTGTGGAAGTGTTATTAGTTACCACACATGCTTTGTAATCCAACTACAGTAATCCAACAACCTTGACCAAAACACCTGTATGAAGACTTCTTAAGCAGACTTGTGGCTTTCTGTGACTAAATTAAACTGGTAATAGTAATAGACGCTACCAGCAGATTTCTATGGCATGAAACTAAATTAGAAAGACTTTTAAGCTGCTGCACCTATTGTACAATAGACTGGAGCAGATACAAGTCTGCTTAAAGGTTTCCTAGGATTCTCATGAGAATGCAACATTTAGTTTTCTTTCTTGTGTGTTACTTAACATAGTAGGTAAGGAAATGGAAGAAATCAGCAGCTGCTCAGTATGTTGATACTTTAATTTGCATTTGAAGACTTCTGATTTCTAACAACTAAGAATGTTTCCAGGTATACTTCCCATATTTTAATTAGCAACATGTTCAGAAAGTTAGGCTTTAACACTCTGACTTTTATAGAACTTGATTCCTTGGCTTGGCTGAACTGTATGTTTATGAGTCTTAACACTCTCACCTCCCAGTAGCATCTAATCTCTCTTAAGTTCAAGTTCTTTGCCATTTTTCCTGAGCCTCTCTCATTAACCTATAGTTCCATCAGTACACTGTAATCTCTCCTTGTTTTTTCCCTGTTCCTTTCTTTCTTCATAGATGTCCTTTTTTCCTTGCCTTCGTTGTACTGTGTAAAATTCAATCAAATACCTAAAAAAGTAAAACAAGACTTCCCTACTAATGAAGCCAAAAATCTACATTCAGAAATATTTTCTTATGTATTTTGGACATTTCCTTTGAGACTCTTCAAATCCACTCCTGCCCTTTTTGTCTACCTAGTCTCTTCTGTATGTGATGTACACACTTTACTAATAGGAAGGATGAGTCTAGCTTTTAACTATTGCTGTTTTGCTTCTTATTGTGACAATGAAGTTTTAGGAAATACAACATAAAAACACTGGCACATTAGATCTTGAATATAGCCCAGAATCACTTGTCAAGATGATGGCAATAATGTACTGTTCTGTAATCCTTCCCTACCAAAGTCATTCTGTGCTGACGTGCTTCATCACAAACAGCGGGATTTAATTTTTTAAAAAAATTGGAACCAAGAAGCTGCTGTATAGTAGGGGAGACTACTCATTGATTTATCCCATTAGTATTTACTTTGATTGGTGCTGGCTCTCTGATAGAGGCATCTTTCATTACTTGCTGCTTGAGTCTTTTAACAAGAAATACTCAATATTGATCCTGTGATCTGCTGCATGGTGTGCCACTGAGCTACCATCTTTAAAGCATGTAAGAGGTCAATTTTGTATGCCATGTTAGATTTTTAAGAGTTGGTAGACCAAAGTTCCTTCTTTTAGAGCAATATAATAATATTATAAAATAATATAGGAATAAGCAGAAGTCCTGTAAGCAATCTTGGCATGGTCAGCTACTGCAGGATTGGCACATAGCCCAAGCTTAAGCAGGATATGTGAACAAAGACAATGCAACCACAGTTTAGATCAAGGTTAGGAAAAATCTCAGAAGTCTGAGTAGTTGCAGGAGAAGTATTGCAACTCTTTACACAAGCACTGGAAATGACCTAGAAGTAGTCTTGAGAGTCCTGAGTTCCAGAAGCATATTCCGTGCTGCTGTTTTTTCCCTTTGTTGTATTCTAGATGTTGTCTATGTTTTCCTTCTTTTACAGTTTGGCTATGTTCTGAACTGTATTGCTACTGTGCAGTATTTTTATTTTATTTTACTATTTTATTTTATGCTGCTTTCTCCCAGCATGGGATCCAAGAAGGCTTACAAAGGCAAAAAATAAGACTAACTAAAAACCTGATAATAAAAAAGTTTAAACATAGTTAAACAATCATTGCATTAAAAGGCCCTTGCCTTTGCTGCACCCCTGAAGTAGCTCTCCAAGAGAACACCCACTCTTTCAGTGTGACCGTGATGGTGGCAGGCCTACTACCACTGGCAGAAGCTTTTGTCCTCTTTCAAAAGGGGACAAGTGGTGCTCTGGCTGGTTAGCCAGCAGCTGGCTTAATATCTGGGGCCTAGTTCTGAAAGGGGCAGAGGTCTGTTAAGCAAGCAGCAGTCCACAAGGGAGAGATGCAGGAGCAGCAGAAAATAGCAGACTTCTCTTTGTTCTCCTCCCATGTGCTGAATCCAGTTTCCTTGGGTTTGGATTTTCCTCTCATTCAAAATGTATACAATTTGTGTATGTGATTTCTTTAAATAATTTCTTTCTTTAAATAAAGTGTGCTGGGGCAGGTTAAAAAAAAAGAAATGAAGTGATGCAGCAATAGTAATAAACTAGTTGTTTGAAGAGTTGCAAATTCTTCATTCTGTCCCATGCTAGAAAATTCTACAAATGATAGGTTGTAGGTTGTCTACTCTGAAATGGCCCAGTTAAGTTTATTGGAGTTTTGCCCATCAAGGTGTTCCTAATCCTTTGCCTGGACTTATGTCTTTCACAAATATCTTGAATATGTAAATTATGAGTTTGTTGAAAATCTGCATTCAGGTAAATGTGGAAGTAGTTACATTTATCAGCTGTGATCTAAGTCTTATCACAGATGAACCAGCAGTATGATTGGTATGGTACTGAAAGAACTATTTTGATACAGGTTAAATGCTAAGCAGCATCTGCAGGAAGGGATATGTTAATTGACTCTCCATGCCACACTCTGAAGACCAGAAACCAGACCGCAAAATCAGATTTGGTTTATTTAAAATATCGTAGCCTTTTCCCCTTTCTCCCAAGGTAACCCTAGGGCTTCTTTTCCTTAAGAAGAGTTGGGCAGTCTTTACTAAGGGATATCATTTTCATCTATAGATGTCTGTGGCTTGTTAGAGAAATAACTTGGTTTGCCATAGCCCTTATTCTAGAATTAGTTTTTATCTGCCACACTCTGTATGAAAATCTCAGGATGTTACAGTCAGTAACACAAAATAAAACAGTTTTAAACAATTTAAATTAACTGCGAATGGGAGAAGACAGTAATAATGTCTCCTTTTTCTTTTGTCCTTCTTAATATGGTAAGGTCACTACAAAGTGATTATAGTGTGATAAATAGTACTTTTGAGAGCATCCTTATCTAGTGAAAACCTGTATTTGTGAAACTGAATACACTGACCTCAAACATGTTACAGCAGAAACCAGTGGAACTTCCTTTTCCTCCAAAGTACTGGCAGATTAACTTCCTGATTAGCAATTGGATGGGAGACTGTCAATGAATACCAGGTTCTGTAAGCTATATTTCAGGGGAAGGAACTGGCAAAACCACCTCTTCATATTCCTTGCCTAAGAAAACTCTGTGAAATTCATGAGGTCACCATAAATCAACAGGTGACTTGAAGGCATATACAGTTGGCCCTCCACATTTGTGGATTTAACTTGCACGGATTTATTTGTGAGTTTCTCCAACCCCTTCCCCCCACCTCTGGTACTTCTTTTCTGAGTGAATGTTCTCTCTTGGCAGCTCCAATCAGGCTGTGCAGCGCTTTAAAAACCTGCCTCTGGTTCTCCTCCTCCACCAGCCATGCCAGGCCAGCTAAGGATGTATCGCAGCCTGATTTCTCAGCACCTCAAGCCCTCTCCCGATGCCCCACCCACCCACCCAAAGAAGGAGATGGGCAAGAGGGAGGGCCACCATGCCAACCCACCCCCTTTCCCTTTCTTTTCCTGCCCTGGTTCGGACCCAGGGGTGCCCATTCTCCCCATCAACCCTTAGCCCCCCTTCCCACAGACACACACATACATTTTGCTATTTACAATTTTTTCCCACTTTTGCGAGGGTCCTGTGCCCCTAACCTAGTGAGTGTGGAGGGCCAGCTGTACATATGTAATCCCACTGAAATAATCCAAGAGTTGCTTTTCTGCTTTCCAGATTTATATTTGCCTTTGGATACTGATTTTCCTGAATATTTCTTTGCTTTGATTCTGAGATAATAGAGCAGTAGACCATAGGCTGAAATTTGCAGAGGAGCCATCAAGACATTTTAATCTATAGGATTTCAAATGGACTGTAGATTTATATACTTTCTGTTCAAATGATCCTGTAGGAATGGTTTGGCGTGTCAGACAACTGCTGCAGATGCAAATATCACTCTATCCCTGCTCTGCTGTATAGTTTCTGTTATTTAGATGTGAAAATGAAAGTTTGGTAACCACCTAGTACTAACCTCAAAACTGTTGTTTGGTTTACATTTCCAGATCATGGTTTGGATGTTAGCACTAGCCATTGTTTGTTTGATTCAAACATCAGACAAAATTATGATTGTAATCAAAACCCCAAAATATGAAAGGTAATCCAGTAGAGGACAGAAAGGGAAGAAGGTAGTATGTTTGCAATCCAGACCATAGTTTAGAGAGCTGTATTTGTGCTGAGCTGACATTTTAACTCTCAGAAATGTGATGGTAACTCTTATAGGGCATTATAGACTTCTGAATCATACATAAGGATATGCAGCAGTGATGTATTGTGGGGAAAATACAGCTGTTGAAAATGTTCAATATAGCTGGTCTAGTGCCCTGATAATATTTAAGGTAAAATCCTTTATTAAGACATTAGTCAATTCTGTGTTTTCTTAATATTGTTGGTGTTTCTTTTTTTTAATTGTATTGCTTTTTTAAATTGCCTTCTTTTTAGATAAGATGTGAAGGAATCCGGTTATTTCTTCTCTGGCTGCAAGCACTCCAGACCAATTGTGCAGAAGAACAGCTGTTAACTTTTGCTTGCCTTGTACCTGGTTTTCCTGCAGTGATGTCTTCAAGAGGCCCATGCACACTGGATACAATAATTAGCTCTCCTTCTAGTCTTCCAGATGGTTAGTTCTTACATTGTTCAGATTCTCTTTTAGGTTTTTAGATGAGGAAAGTTGCTTTACACTTCCTTAATTGGTCTGTCACCTCTCTAAAAAAAGCAAAAAAAAAAAACTGTACTGAATTAATCAGAGGAATTGTAACGAATTTGTTAACAGATTAAATCATCATAAAGTTGTTTATTAGAAAAATAACAATAGTTTTAATGTGGAATCTTTGAACCATCTAGGTGTGTTGGATTACAACTCCCATCATTCTCAATGACCATGCTGGTTAGGGGATGAGGAGAATCATGACCTAAGTCATCTGGAGGAACAACCATTCTTAGGATGGAAAAGATTGTTCTACAAAAACATGTATAACAAGGTTTTAAGTGATGTAGAGGGATTTTGAAAAAGAGTGGTGTTTTTAATTGATAAGTGTTGCTGCAGGCTTCTCTAAGACAGAAGAGAGACTGCCTGTAATAAGGCAGATACATGCCAAGTTGCATTTTATACATAGCTGTATCACCATCATTCTCGAAGAGTCCAGTGCATCCCTTGTCATCCATCCTGAAACAACAAGAACTGTACTGCATTGACCCAAATCACACATAAATGATGTGACATCACAGTTGCTAAAATGTCACCCACAATGGCCTGACTGCAGCATTCTGGAACACTGAAACTGCTGAAAATCACCTGGTGCATCCCCCTGATAGCCAGAGCATGCCCTCTCCTGATTTTGGCTTAGGGAATGATACATAGTGTATAGACGGATATATGCGTGCGTGCACACACACACAGACTGAGACTTTAGAGAAAGTAATGTTAGAGGTTTCTTTGCGAATTCCAGCCATCATAATTTGATTTTGTAATTAGAGAGTGCACCTTTTGACAAATGACAGTGGCAATTGTTAAACTTTTAGTCTAGTTGTGATGCTGGAATGTCACCATGTGATACTAGGATGTAGATTCCAGACTGTTATTAATTTTAGCTGTTAATTAATCTTCGCTGCCACCACCCACTGAATTCTGGACACTTGGACAGTACAGTGGGACGCTGTCCAGTACGTGTCAATCCCTAAGCTTAAGGATCTTCCTTTTCCCCCAGTCTATCTAGCGTTGGCGTGGGAAAGAGAGAAACAGGGTTTTTACAGAAAGTATTTATTAAAGGCATGCAAATGAACAAGACAATAACACACATGGAAAGCTCCCCCCTCCCAGGCACGCATAGTTACAAAAACAGATATAAAAGCACAGATACATTCTTTAGATCAGCCAGCCTCCAAAATAATAGAAAAGTCCCTAACGCAACTAGATAACTATTTCTAGTACTCACAGATGTTCATAGCTTAGATGTTCTACGAGGAAGAAGCCAAGAGGCAAGGCCTACGGCCTGCAGCCTGCTACTGGCTCAGAACCCCCCTCCAGGAGGTTCCTTGGTTGTTGTCTCTTTGTTATCCCTTTGTTCTCTCTCGGCCACATGACCTCTAAGAAGTTTTATAACTTCTCCCTGGAAGCATCTTGAAGCATCTTGAAGATGCTCAGCTCTTACCTTTTGATTGGTCAGTTCTCACCCTGTGATCTATGATGCTGACCCACAGTAAAATGTAATCTAATCCCAACACCTCATTAACCCTTGGTTTACCTGAAGAGGGAAGTGTCCCCCTTTAGCTAAGTCTAGATAATGGGAAGCCCCATTATCACACTAGTGAATTAGAATTCAGATGTTTATGCTACCTTGTTTTAAATCTTTGAAAAAGTGTCTTCTGTTTTAGCAAAGATTTTTCCAGAAGAAATAACACCACTTTTACCACATGCTTCTGGTGAAAAGAGTACTGAGGACCCAACTTGCTACTTCCTTCAGATAGTGTTGAAATATATGGTCATCCAGGTGAGTAAATATGTTGTAAATCTGCTTCATTAACATCATTTAACTTGTCTGCTTTGAGATATTCCTGAGCCACACAAATTGCCAAAAATACTAAGAAAGATGGAAGGAAAGAAAAGAAAAGCAATTTTAACACATTGAACAGTGCATTGAGACCCTGCAGCCAGTTTGAAAAGTGCAAAATGCAACCTGGAGAAGTCAAGGGCCTCAAAACAGCTTTGGAGAGATGAAATGCAGTTCCAGGAGTTCAGTTTGTCCACCTCTGATTTAACTTCTTCATGCGTTTATTGGCAAAGTGCCTCTAAAGAAAGTTGAAACTGCCTTTTGTACTTGGGTATAAATACCACAGAAATAAAGGTGTTACAGTGCCTGATATGAAGAGCATAATTTTGGCCTTGCATCTTTCAGACGCTGTGTTACTCCAATGTGATGTTTGAGTTGCCAAGATCAGTTGCTTTGCTGTGGACCAAGTTGAAGTCTCAGGGAAGCAGAGAGGGTGGTGGTGTTTTCAGTAGTTTCCTCTAGAGAGGACTGGGAATGTAGAGCCTTCCAGATGTTGTTGGACTACAAGTCCTATTAGCCCTCGCCATTAGCTATACTACTGGTATATATTGCTGCTCTAGAGATGCATCAGGAAAGGAGTACTTCCTGATTTATATTTATACTCGTGTATTGGGCCAGGGAAGTGACATTAAAAAACCCTGGCTTTTTGGGGATCTAAATATGGGTTGGAGTAAACATCTATTTTCTTATAAATACACATGTAAACTCTATCATTAGATTTTGTTTTTTTTTAAAAATCTGTGTATTGATATGAAATTCTTTTTACCTCTGGCAAAGGCTGCAAGTTTAGAATGGAAGAATAAAGAAAATCGTGATACTGGGTTTAAGTTTCTCTTTACCTTGTTCAGAAAATACTATCTGCCCCATTTGTTTCCCAGTTTTACAAAACTAACCAATCTCTACAAACCTGTGCTTGGTAAGTAGCTACTTTATTTTAAGTTCCTTCAAAAAATGCTTTGTCTGTACTTTTTATCACTTTCCCCGCTCTCCATGTTCAAATATGCCTGTTTATACAAATGTAAATTTATTTCAGCTTTCTGAACCGTAACATATTTGGCTCTAGTTTAACACTCATTTTGAATATTTTAACTCTAATCTAGAGACATGGTACTGACAAAAACCTGTTCTGCCAGCATCCTTAACT